>JAKKIK010000047.1:0-59990 GCA_024500135.1 Heterodera carotae
TCTCCCCCGCCCTATTCTCTCCCTTCCCTCTCTCCCCCGCCCTATTCTCTCCCTTCCCTCTCTCCCCCGCCCTATTCTCTCCCTTCCCTCTCTCCTCCGCCCTATTCTCTCCCTTCCCTCTCTCCCCCGCCCTATTCTCTCCCTTCCCTCTCTCCCCCGCCCTATTCTCTCCCCCGCCCTATTCTCTCCCTCCCCTCTCTTTCCCTTCTCTCCCACCTTTCTCTTTCCTTTTTTTTTTGCTTTCTTTGTGTGTACGGACGACGCGGAGGGGGGGGGGGGGGGGGGGGGGGAAATGTGTTGTAAGAAACGGAGGCACCAGCAGCAAAATGAAAAGGGTCGGTGGACGCAATAAATGAATGAATGAATGCATTGGGAGACGGACACGCGGAAACTGAGAAAACATTTAACAGAGAATTTCGTGGAAATTCTGTGAAATGTAAGAGTAAATGCACAAAACAATTAGTTATTGGAAATTTTTATATTGAAAATTTCTGCTGAATCGGCGGAATGAATTCGGCAACAGTTCCACTTCTTCCGCTCCGTCGACGATCGTTAGTTACATAATTAATTAGGTAATTAACGAATGAACAAATTATGTTACATTTTATAGCAGAACAATTAACCCCCAAATGCACCCATTAAATTAAAAAATAATTAAACGAATTGGCCATTCATTCTTTTCATTCTTTTTATCTTCTCCAAAATAATGAACGAATTGGGATGTGGTGTAACCGCCGCCGGTGTTCGCCATTTTGGGGACGAATCGTTGGGGGGGGGGGAGTGTCTTTTAATTGAAATGAAATTTGTTGAAAAACTCCCATCTTCGGCGGGGGCCATTCTGTGAAATTAAAAATAAGCTGATTTTCTAAGCCGGGAGTAGAACCAAATGATTGGGAAATTAGCCATGTGAATTTTTTGTGTTCATTGACATTTTTAAGTAATTATATTAATATTTATTATTTGTGAGAAATTGCATTAGAAAGTGCCAACAGCAGCGATTAGGCATATATGTATTGTATTTTATTGTACATATGTAATATGATCGTATGGTTTCAATAATTTCTTCGCCCATTCTACAGTAATATCTCGCATTAATTGACCCGATAGGCACAAATTCGCAACCAAACCCTCTCAGAAATCGGATTCCGAATCGTCGAAGAGGCCTTTGCGCGTTTTTGCAGGCACTGTAATCAAAAAATGGTATGCATTTGCATGCTTATTTGTTCGTCCGCCCAATAATACTGCTCCGCCCCGTGCCCACCGGTAGTTTTTTTGTAGCTGAAAGGAGGCAACTGTTTGTCTTGTTGCTGCGATAGCAATGCCGCAGTTTTTGGCACTTCGTTTGCCCTTTGGTGCGGTCGCGGCACCGGCAGCCGCGCTTTTGTGGCGCCAATCACTTTGGCAAAGCCCAAATCGTCATCGCTGCTCGACGAGGAGAAGATGGACGAGCGTGTCTTCTTCGGCTTGACCGGCGGCGGTGGCACAACCTTTGCCGTCGTTGTCTTTGGTGATGCTGCTACGTGCGGATGTGCCGAAGCTGTGACCGAATTTGTTGGGGCAAAAAGATCGGAAGAACCTAAAGCATAAAATGCCATTATAATAGGGGGTATGGCACAACAACAGCAAATGAACAGCATAACAAATTGGCAAAATGAGAACAACCCCGGGCTTTTGCCGTAGGCACTGGAGGCGGCTTAACCCTTAGTGTTGGCTGCGGCTGTTTGTCCGCCGTCACTTCTGCTGCTACTTCGACCGTCTCTTTGTCGTCAACAACGGAGGAGGCGGAGGACGGCGTTTTGCCGCTGCTGACAGTGCGCTGGGACGGCGCTCTCCGAGCCGAAGGAGCTTTGGCACGAGTCTGTCAATGAGAAGAAAATGTTACCACTGCTCGCTGATTGCCACTCCAAGCTAGGGATGTGTAACCGGATGCAAAAAAAGCCAAATTTCGAGTCTAAACAAGTCCCGGACTCTTAAGGTTTTGTCAAACCACTAACAAATTCTGGATAAGTCATGATTTTCCTAAAAAATCCGGACACAAATCCGGTTAAATCCCTGTTTCAAATCCATAAAAAGTGCACTTTGATCGCTTCGGCTGGAAGAGGTGCCATCGCAGAAGCATCTGCTGTTGTTGCTTCAGTACGGCGTTCCGTCCTTTGGTCATTTCCGCCGCTGCGTCGATTGTCCTCCTCCTCGCGTCGTGTGCCATTCGCGGAGCGTTGGTGACCCACCGGAATATGGGCACCAATCTGAGCAATTCTATTCTTTACGCTTGTCGGTCCCAACTCTTCGTTGTTGGACACAACTGACGACACGGCGATGGCCGACTCAGTCTTGCGAACCAAAGCCGGTGGCGGCCGAGTGGCGGCAGCGTCGCCAGCGGGAGTGAACGATTCTTCGTAGGGGCCAATTGGTTGGGCGGACAGAGGTCGCTGTGACAGAGAGCGATCCTAAAATACAGGTTTCAGTGGATGAAAGAATAATTTCAAGGAAGTAATTTAAATTATGTTAATATATGTCAAATTCGCGAAAGGTTGCCATTTAAAAAAGGGCCCACACTTGAACTTATTCAATTCATAAACAAAAAGCAGGGCGGCACCCGTCTGAATGCGACCGGCACATTTTGAATGGCGGCCGAAAGGCGACCGGAAAAGGACGCATCGAAGGGCTTGAAGACGGGCTTAGACATCGTCTGCTTCTTGTTCAAGCAAAAAACAACGGCGTGATCAGCAGCAAGTGAATATTTATTTGAATGGATGACAAATGAATAGTGTCTATCGGGGAAGATTTTATTGTAAATTGCTAAGAATCGAATTCGGAAAACGCAAAATAAGGGGAAGACGGACAGATAATGTTGTCCTTATTATGAGCTATGCCTATGGATTGATTGGACGAAATCTCTCTTCCCGAGGTGACGGATTAGAAAAGGCATCACATCCTTCATGGAGAGAGACAAAGGGCAGACATAAGAAAGCACAATTGTGAACTAATGGCAGCAGGCGGACAAATAAGAACAAATTTAGTTTGAAAATGTTTATAAGAGCAATTTTTATTATCAAATTAGGTATTGTTGAAATCGTTTATTGTTTCTCAATGCCACCTGCTACTGGTAACCCTTTTTCGGAGGGGTTCGTTCTGCGAATTTAAAAGATAACTGCTTACAATATTGAAAAAAATAAATATAAATTTAAACGAATTGGACCATAAATGACGAATGGGATTTGCCAACAGCTCAAATGTCGGCCACGGCAAAAACAAAAGGCAAATAAATGACAGAAACGAAAAAGAACAGGAAAATCAGAGAGCGAGACAGAGAAAAAAACGCATTCGATTTGAATGGAGCGCCGAAAGTGATAAAATGCGGGACAGACAAAAAAAAACAGACAGAAGCAATTCATATGCACCTTTTCATTGGGAAGGCTTTTTGTTGCTTTTGGGGAGGCGAAATGTGCGTGATTATGCAAACATTTCTCTTTTCAATAATATTCGGCGAGAGAGTGACGGCCACGCGCTAATAATCCCAGCAAAAAATGCCATAATGAGGGCGAACCAAAGAATGGTATGGACAAGCTTTTTTTATATGTCAAAGAAAACTCAAAACACACAAACCGAAATCGTACGCCCACTCAAAAAAACCATTCAATGATCCGTGGTCTGATCCGATCACAGCATCTCCCTCTCTTTCTCTTCCCTCCTATTTATCTCACTCTCTCTCCCATTTTAGTCACCCTCTCTCTCCTTTCATTCTTCCATTCCTCTGTCTCTCTCAACATATGACGCGGAAAGAATCCTTGGCCACTTTTCTTTTTTTTGAGTAAGGGATGCGCTTAATCCTTTTCCTGGGGTGGAGGGTAAATTTCACTAAAATATAATAAGAGGAGGAAAGAAAAAAAAAACGAGAAATTTTTATGTTATTTCCGTGGATTTACACATTGTATGTATTAAATCTGCGATTCCCAGGAAATAATCGGCAAACAAAAATTGGACGAGGCGACCAAAATGGGCGAATCCAATATAAAATGCGGAGAAGGACAAATGTGGCAATCAATTTTATAGGTTTGACTCAACGCAAAATTGAGCAAAATTTTGCACATTTCGAAATAATCAGATTATTGAGAAAAAAAAACTTGCAAATGGTAAATGAGCAGCCGAATGTGAATCAATTTCCAATTGTTGTTTTGGTCTCTGAAGCTCCGGCACGGGACGAATCGAATATTTGAAGGACTAAAATGGAATAAAAACACAATTAGAGGTGTGTAAATAAAAATTCTTAAAGGCGCTTAAACAAGACCGTGAAGGCATTCTTGGAGAATCGAGTTTTTGCTCGAATCTGAGTCAAAGGTCCGGAATGAAATCCGTTAGGACAAGCAAGCGGCAAATTAGCCCAGCTCACCTCCGCTTCCTGCTGCTGCTGCTCGTCTTCGTCCTCCTCCTCACTGCTGCTGAACAAACTCTTCTGCTTCACACTCCGTTTTGGTCTGTTGCTCTTCATTGCCGTTGTTCTTCTCGCCCTCTGCTTCTCTGGGTCTTCTTTGATCCTCTGTTCCTCTTCGTTCCTCGTTCTTTCTTCTACACTCTCGTTTAACAATTGTCTCTGCGCGATGCTCTGCATGTCTGTGGCTCTCTCGCCCTCCCATTGTTTTTCGACCGTTGCTCTCTTTGTGCCTTGTTCTTCGGCCTCTTTTATCCTCTGTCTCTCAGCCGTCTCTTGCTTCTTCTCTACTCTCTGGTGCTGTTCATCTATTCCTTCCCCTCGTTCCGTGTCCACTGGCGGCGACTGTACAACCGGGTCTTGCGGTGGTGCGGAGCGTCCTGAAGACATAGAAACAATATCCTCCGTTTCTTCTATTTTATCCGAGGTGGTGATCATTGTTGATGCACCTCTGCGGAGAAAAGTTAAAAATGAAGAAATATTTATTTATTGAAAAACGCTTAATTACTTCCGCCCCCTCTGCGCATTTGCTGTTGCACTGTCAGTCATCGCCTCGTTGGCCCTTATCAATGTCTCATAAAATTCAGCAGTGCCAATAATAGGCGGCAGTTCACCAAGCTCAAAATTCAACAACTTTGTCAACATTTCAGTGCCGTCTCCACCATTGACACTTTCGTCCGGCCTTTTTTGGGACATTGCCGTTGAGGAGGAGGGGTCAGTCGGGTCAATGCCACGCATTTGTTGGTCCTTGTCCTTCAGTTGTTGCTGATCGTCCATGACTGTGCTGTTGGTGTTGAACAGCTCGAAACCTCGTCGAATAGCGTTGGAAATTGCGCTAATGGTCCGTCGTTCGTACTCCTCGCGACTAACCTGAACATTGAAAGCCAATCAAATATGGAAATAAATATTGAGCTGTCAGAGAATGACATTAAAAATCCAAGAATGGCAGGAAAGTTCGGAAAAAAATGGAATTCCCAAGTCGTTCATCCTTTCTTCTAATAAAAGGGTCTAACCTCCTTCGGCAAGTGTTCCCCACGTTTTTTGTGCAAACGGCCGCGCAACAAATCCACGGGAATTTCGTCAACTTGCTTAAAGAAAGAAAAGTGGCAAATGAGATTTATTTAAACAATAAATAAAACCTCTTTTACAAGTCGTTCCATTTTCAAACATCCAATACCATTGTGAAGGTTCTCAAGACGCGTCTCAAACAGTTCCATCTCTGACTCCAAAGCATTGCCAACCGTCTCGAAGTGCCGGATGGCGTCCAACATTCCCGAAACAGTGGTTTGTAAAGCATCTTTTAACTGAAAATTTCCAAAATATTAATTATGTTAAAATGGAACTAATAATGTATAGTTACAAGAGGAATGCGTCAAGCAAAATATCGTAAAAGGCGGAAACTTTTTCTAAAATCTGAAGTTTGTACGAAAACCAGAATATGTAAATTCGATTTATACGGAACTCACGAAGCTAAAATTTGATTAATTCGAGTAAAACCTCCTTGTCCTGTTTCAGCGTCCAACAGTGAGCGTAATCCAAGAAACCAGTGAATTTGTCAGGCTTTTCCGAAGTTGAACTTGACCGATCCATAGCGGTAAAGATTAAAATCGAAATATAGCATAAAAGAATTATGAGAAATCCGTGTTAAATTTTCATAATGCTTCCGGGACTTTTTTTAAAAGATTTGATTAGTAAATGGCATTATGTAACTTCCCGCATTTTTTTCTTTTTGATTTTCGACTCACAAAGGAAGAAACGGTTTGGCTGTTCGGCTACCAAATCGGAACACCGAATGTCACTTTAGGTTTTTAGACCAGGGTTGCACATGAAACACCTGGAAATCTTTTCTAAACGAATTCCTTTCTATTTAGATCTATTAGTGTATAATAACAGCTTTTTGTATGATGGACCCTTCAAACATTGAAGCGGCCGCCAGCCTTTTCGACAGCACCGGTTTGTCTTTATATTTCATTCATTTATTCGTGGGGTTTTCAGGGCATTCAACTTTTGCATTAGCTGAGAAGGAAAATTTAATCGAACAATTGAAACGTAAACTCCGCATTTTGGAAAATGAAAATGCCGAGCTGCGCAGTACTCTGCCAAGACTCAAAGACGCACAGGGAAAAGACTGCACCGGGGAGGTTGGTCGACTTGACTAAAGTGGTCACAACTTGTTATTATTCCCTGAATTTTTCGTCATAAGTCATTATGCCGTTTAGATGATTAAGTTGGAGAGAGAACTGCTCTTGGCGAAGGAACAGTGCGAGCGTTTGCGATGTGAGCTCGCGCAGGAGAACAAGAAGTATGGTAAGTTGGAGCAGGCCACCATCGCGAACATCGACAATAAGGACAAGGAAATCAAACAGCTTAAACACCAGGCCATGGAAATGGAGGAGGAAATCGAAAAGGTATCGCGGTTGGCCGGTTTTAGCCATTTAATCCAATAAATTATAATATAGTTGCGAGAAGGACTCGACAATGAGAAGTCTCGAGTGTGGCATATGCAGCACAAGGAGTTTGGCAACCAATTGGCCACGCCAAAGGTTTCGATTATAAATGTTAATCTGAATTGGTTTAACATTTTTTTCCAGGCTCAGATATTGGCCGGTGTTTTGAAAGCGGATCATCGCAATTCGAAAGTGTCTCCAAATGTCGAACTCGTTGATGAGTCGCTCTGCAAGTTCAACCCCAATGATGTTGACCAAATTGCTGCGCATTTGTTGATGATATTGGAGACATTAGACAAAACTCAGCGCGACTCCAACGAACTCCAAGAAGACATTTTTGCCTTTATGACGGCGCGCGGCATCAATTCCAATGATCCCTTGTTCGAAGTGCTTTCCTCCATCTTCAAGAAAGTGGTCTGTCAATTTTGGCCCTTTCTCAACACTTTTTTACTTTCCAACCTTTTCAGACTGACCGGCGTTTGGCAGAGATTCGCGCTAGGAATGAACAACTTCGTGCTAACGTCTCCGTGGACGAGGACGTCGAAGCCTGCATGAAACATCTCCAAGATTCCTCCGTCACTCTTTCGTCGATGCCTTCGTTTGCTGGCTTCTCCAAGGAAAATGCGCTTCCATTGGAGATGGTAATTTTTCGAAAACTTTGTTTATCTGATAATGACAATTTAGTCGTCGGTGCCGGAGTCTGAACACAACTTGACCGTTGGCTCTGTCGCTTTGGCGGGGCGTACCTCAACGCTGCTCGAGGCGTGTGTTCGGATGTTCGAAAGACTGCGCGGCACTGGCGAATTCTTTCAAAATTTGCTCAAAATGTTTGGAGTAACTGCCGAGGACTTGGGGGAGGACATTGTCAGCAAAATTGAAGCAATTAAATTAGATGTGGACTTTTCCATCAAAGAGACACAGTCAATGCTTTCTGAAGCGAAAGGTCTGTTTTTTTTTTGTTTTCAATTTTGGTTGTAAATTGGTTTAATATTATTTAAAACTTTTAAGCCATTTTGCATGAGCAGAGTCAAATGGCTGTCAGCTTCAACTCGATGAATTCTTCTATGCGGGACGATTCAAAGCTGGGACAGCAATTGTCTGAAGGTGGCGTAGTTGAGGAGGTAAAATTAATTATATTTCTCCCTAAATATTTTCTTTAAAGGAAACCAAAACGCCGACCACCACAAAAAGTATTTCATCTGCACGGGACAATTCAAATCGGAAACTATTGTCTGACGATGGCACAATTGAAGAGGTATAAAATTGATTATATTTTTACCCAAAATGTATTCCTTTGAGGAAGCCAAAACGCCGATCACCACAAAATTTGTTTCGAAGAACGACGAAATTTCGCAGCTGAAGCTGAGCCTGGATGAGCAACGCGCGGCGAAAGAGGCGATGGAGGAACGCATTGCCACGATGGAAGAGACATTCGCTCAAATTCGCACCGAAAATGGACAACTTTTGCGAAAAGTTCAGGTGGGTGGGACGTTCAGCCAACGTCAACTTTTGTCTTGGGCATTAGGGACGGACAAGGCCGGATACCAAGGACACATTTTCCTGGATAAACTTTAGGAGCTTGAGGTAAAACCATGTGAGAAGTGTGCCGAACTGAACAACCTCCTGGAGACGACTAAAGCAAAGTTGGACAGCGAATTGACCAAGACCGTAGAATTGACTAAGTGTATGGATCTGCTGCACCAGCAGCACAAAGTACTGCAGGAAGAGAGCGAGCGCATTTCGTCAGTGTCCAAGGAAAATGTGAGCGAGCGGAGAATAAACCACGCGTTGGAACAGCGGGGATAACAATGAAATAATAAATGGGGCGTCGATTCTCTCAACAACAATTTATGCATCTTATAGATGTTTTCCGTTACCGCGGACTTGAAGGAGAAGCTGGTCGAGCAGAGTCGAACGGAGCTGAACAAGATTTACGACACAATGTCAGTGTAACAAATAAATTTCACTTTAACGCCAATTAATATTTATTCAGGTCGTACACAGTGTCCAGCTTTGACTCTGTCGTGGGAGGCTCTTCACGTGACAAAAAGAAGGGGTCAAAGACCGGTAAGAAGGAGCCGAAGAAGGCTGGTCAGCAGCAGAAGTGAGCGTAAGAGACGACCATTATGTCTTGTGATATGAAATCAATGCTGAACAATGCTTATATTCCATTCAGATCGGTGTTTTGTTTATTTATAGCTATGGCGATAAATTATCGATTTAGTTTTCTGCTTAGGAATTAGATTCGTTTGAAAATGTTTTCCTTCACTGCTCTTACATATTGTATATCCCCCGCCGCCCCTTCTTTTCTCTCTGTCCGTCCCTCACTTCTTCTCACGGCTTTATTGATCTGATCAGTAAGCACACACACTTCATAAATGATCGATCGCCCAAGCAAACTGCCGCCAGCCAAATATTTCTTTACTGACAACAAGACGAGCAGCAATTGCCCCGGTGGGCACACATTTTTCACCGCTGCAGTTGTTAGCCAATTTTCCTTTCGATGCTTTTTTCATTCGATCATTTGCAGCAGAAATGCCATTTCTGTTAGCAGCATTTGAATCCTGCTCTTTAATTGTTGTCCATTGTGCCGTTGCGTTCCGTGTCCAATGCCGCTGAAGTTGGGCTCCTCCTTCGAGTTGGCTTTTCGCCGTGCTGTCTTCTCGCTGCTGCTACTGCTCGCCCACCTGCTGTTCAGCGCGTTGCTTCTGTCCCTGCTTGGCCAATTCGAGTGGGCCAAATTGAGGGCAAATGCCGCCAAACGGCCGCACGCGTTGCAGCGCAGCCGTCGCGTGGACTTTGAGCGACGCGAGCTGCTCAGCACACTTTGGGCCGAGTCAGTGGCCGCCCGATCGGGTACGGTAGTGAAGAGTGCGACATGGTAGTGGAGGGAGGGGGGGGGGGGGTACGAAAGCGGTGAGAATGTGAGCAAAATAGAATTTGAAAAAACATACCCGAGGTTTCTCTCGACTCGAACCCAAAAATTTTCGAGTGCCCGACCCGAAACCCGAACTTTTTTTTCAACCCGCGACAACATTTTACGGTAGCGAAGAACGCGACATATGTAGCAGAGTGGAGGCACTAATTATGAGGCATCGAAAATGCCATTTCATTTCAAAGTGCCAATAAAATGTGCTGCCATTCATGCTGTAAGGCAATTTGAAATGAGGCTGTTCTTCCTGCAATTTTGCCGAAGTCTATTTTTTGGCTTAGAATCCGATTGGTCGCTTGTGGCCAATGCCCAATTGGACGCATATGAGCGGCTGTTGGCATCCGACTCGATGGAGCAGCACATCGACGGCGTGACATGTGCTGCCGCCTCAACGTTGTCCTCGTCAAATCCGTGGGCATTTCCCGACGCCGTGCGCACAACATTTTTGGCCATCACCACAATGGGCAAATTTATTTGCTAAACAATTTTAAATATGTTATTTATTTCATTTAAATAATGGATTTAATATTTAAGCGGATTTGAATAAATGTTAATTGTCGCAACTTTGGCTTTTGTCAGGCGGCGGTGTGCTGACCGAAAGTGACCCGTCCCGACTCGGCCCCGTCACCAAAATGTTCTCCGCCATTTTCATTCTGTTCGGCATCCCTCTGACACTTATTCATGTCGGGCATTGTGTGAAGGCAATGAATGCGTTGATCGAAGCAAATTTTGGGTCATCCAAATAATTAATTAATTAATATCTTTTGTTTATTTATTTATTTTTACTTTTTAATATTAAAATTCGTTTGCCCTGCCCTTTCTCAATAAAATTGCTCCTCATCAGAAAATCGTCTTCTTTTGCTGTTATTGCGGTGGTCGGCCTCGTCGTTCTGATCGCGGCCATTGTTTTGGACATTGTAATTGTTGAGAATGAGGAGGACGAAAATGAGGTGTGATTGATCGATCACTGTTGATCAGATCGGAGAGAGAAAATCGATAATTGCTTTTAGTAAATAAAGCGAAAAGGAAAAGACAAAAGCCTTATTAGGAATGAAATGTGTCCACCACAGATGCAAACGGATTTCGGACTTTTTTGGGTCCCGGACTTTTTTCGAAAAATTCCGGGTCTATCCTGATTCTAATAGTGCCCCGGGGGTAAGCAAATTAGAGGAAATAGACAAAATATGTGAAAATTAAGAGATTTTTGATTAAAAACTGACCAAAAACCTTCAATTTTTGGTTTCCCCTCCTTTAGCATTCCTTCTTTGACTCTCTTTTCTCCGTTTTGCTCGCTTTTGGCACAATTTCGGCCGCTCATTCCCTACGGCACTTTCCCCTTTTTGTGCTCCTTCCCTTTTCAATTATGCTGCTCACTGTCTCTGGCCTTGTGTTTGGCACATTGCAAAGGTTTTAAAGGCAAAAGTTTCAAATTTTGAAATCATTTAATTTTTCAAAAGATCCGTCCAACGGTGGATGGCACCGCATGAATTTGCATTTGCCAACGGAATTTGTGGCAAAATTGAGCGGGCGGTCAGCGGCGCTCGGCTGAACGACGAGGACGACGAGGAGGGCAACGAGTTGGAGCACAAACAGAACCACCAGCAGCCGCTGGTGCGTGAAGTTCAATCGAAACACAATTATATTATTTGATTCTTTTTTTTTGTGCCAGCAACGGAATAATGTTGTGCAATTCGAATTCGGCGACTGTTCGTATGCGACAAATTCCTCTACGAATTTGTCGCTGACGGCGCCATTTGGCGGCATCAGGAGAAGCATTGTTGGACAAACAATTCGCGAGGATGACGAAGACAGCAACAGCGCGCGCCATCCAACGTCGGAGGTGTCCAGTGAGGAGGACGACGACGAACAGTGATCAATCAGAGTGAGGGCAGTCAGTGACCGATCACTAGTGATCAAAAGAATCCGATCGGCACAAACATTTGGTGAAAGATCGGGGCCAAAACTGGTGGATAACCATCGAAAATAGGCGTTGATCAGACCGGGCTTTTGACTGATTAGCATGATCAGGCAGATATTTTTTAAAATTAATGGAGAAAGGGAGAGAAACATAAATCAGCACGTATACATAATGTTTCAATTTCTTTTTTTGTCGTTATAAGTCTAAAACAGAGACCCCCCCCCCCCCAAATTTCATTCTAAAGGTTCAATTGCTCATCCCCTCTCCCCCAAAATGTTTGTCCCCAAATTGTCTAACTGTTTTTGTTGTTGTTAAAATGTAAATTTTTTTGTTAATTTTATGCATAACATTTTTTCGCATTTCTGCGAGGCCATAAACACTTTTAACCAGCTGCATTACATAGTTCCATTTGAACGATTTGACGTTCTGATTGAGATCAGTGATCAGTTTCTTTTTTTCTCTCTTTCTCTGTTCTCCTCTCTTTCTCTCGTCTTCAGTCTCTCACCACATTTGCCATCCTGGCCGCAACGCATTCAAACGCATCATTATTCGTGGCGTGCCGAAGCGTGCACCATTTTTGTCGTCGTCGTCGTTGTCGGCACTTCGAGACACTTCCTCAAGAGCCAAAGGCGCTGATCGCTTGCCCAGTGATTGGCCGGCCAACGAATCGAAGTAGCGCTTGGCCGGGCTCGGCGGTCGGTCAAACGCCGCGGGGCGAATGGCACGAATTGGACCGGCAGAATTGAGCAGTTGGTCCGCGAGCAGAGCGTTCGGAATGAAAAATCGCTAAAAAATCATTTTTTAGGGGCTAAATCCGGTTATTGGTGAAATGAAAATTTTTTTTATAACGAACTGTCGAGTCCAAATAATTGTCGCGCGATCGCAATTTCCCAGCGGCGGAATAATACGCATTTGATGGGTTGGCAATGAACATTATGAGGGCGACAACGACAAATTGGAGCAGTACATGGACAACGGACGGGGACATTTTTGTGCCTTTTTCGACAAATAAATGCTTCAAATGTTAAAACTGGGAACAATTTGCGGAACGGAAACGGCAAAAAGTAAAAAAAATGAACAGCAACAAGCGGCTAACGGCGGACGAATAATGCCATCGCCGAAATAAAATATGCGAGACGGACTTCTCTGGCATTATTGGCATATGTAATGATGGCATTGCATAGCGCAAGGAATATTTGGCATTAATTAAGCGCAATTATGGCCATTTCCGACAACATTTTGGCACTCCCTCAGGGCTTCTCTCATTGCCCCTATAAGCTGTTTTAGTTGGTGCAAAAATTATACAAACTCCGCCGACCAAAAATGGAATATTTTGGCATTTGAAATTGCGCAATTTATTCTTTGTGCGGGGGTTCAATAAAATATTAAAATAGCCTTTCGACTTTCAGAGGCGAATTAATGCCTAAGGCTTTTGTATAAATAAAAAATTGAGTAAATAAAAAACATATGCCCTCCTCGTTTCTGTGAAAACAAATGGCCAAATGGCTAAATTGGGTTGTTGCGCGGTCATTGGCGACAATGCCTCCGGGGAAATAATTACAAATTTGCGTTTCGCCCCCGCCCTCCTCTCACACAATTCGTGACTATCCCCCAGGCTGCTCCCTGCGCGTGTTCATCCCCATATTCGTCCTGCTGCCGTTGCTGCGCGGCTTGTCGTCATGTTCCGTCTCATTAATCGCATTCATCCCCCAATTCCATCCCCTCTCATTCCATCTCATCCCTTTTTTATCCCATCCGTCCGTCCGTCTTTTCATCTCATCACTTTGCTCATCATCTTCCCCCTCCCCCGCCCCCTCAAAACAACAATTTATTCATTCATTCTCATACAATCCTTCACATCGTCGCGGTGTGTTTCGGGGGGCGGGTCGGAAGATGCGCGTCCGATGGATTATTATTATTGTCTTCGCCTTCGTCCCCGAGGAATTGCCCTCATCGACGGCGGCGGTGGCGGTGGCAGAGGTGGGGGGGGGGGAGAGGGGAAAGGAGGGAGGGGAAGGGAGGGGAGGGATGAGCAGAAACCGTTATGAGAGGGGAAGGCAGGCAGGCAAATTGATGATGATGATGAGGAGGTTGAGGATGATGACAATGCATTCCGGAACCCCCGGGGGGCTGTCATCAGAGGACAGTCAGTGGCAGTGGCGGGGACACTTTTGTGAACAACGACAGAAAAGCGCCGAAGGCGAGCAGCCAAACCCTCCGACCATCTGCCGTTGTTTTTCAAATGCAAATCAGCAGCAAAAGGCAGCCCACCAATCGCCTCTCTCTCTCTCTGCTGTTTCCAATTTTTTGTTGCATTTTTGGGAGACGTCTGCCATAAATTGCATCACAAAATTTCAAAAAAAAAAATAAATTGAAATGTTTTAAATTGTGTCTTTATTTATTTCAGTGCTTAAACGCCCCTTAAGCAAATGTGCAGAAGGAAATGTACAATGAGAAGCTTCAAACGATTGTCCGATTACGGTGAGCTGATTGATTGATTGATTGGGCCACTTATTGATTGATTGAGCCATTTATTGATTGAATGATTGGAAATTCGTAGCCGTCCGCCGATTGGCACAATGACTGACTCTAAGCCGTGCCATTCATTCCCATTCAACAGCAACAGAACAGTGCTGCCACTTCTATCATTGCCATTGCTTTTGATGCTTGCATGTGAAGTTGTCGGGCCCAGGCTGAAAATGGCACAAACTCTCACCAAAACATTGCCGTCACCGCCGTCCACTTACAGTGTCCAATTTGTCGTCTTTGCTACCGTAACCACAGCAGCACAACATTCTGCTGCTCAAAGGAGAAGGTAAACGGAAGGAGGAGGTCACATGACCAAGCAATTTGAATGCTAACATTTTGGTATACTTTAGCATTTCTTGGCAGAATAATGCCGTGGCACGTCGCCGCTTTCACCGCCGTCCCCATCGGCACTCTCATCGCGCCGCGAAGGAACGCCGCAGGCAAAATGCACCGGCGGAACAAAATCAAACTGCGCGGCTGGTGGCCGAACTGCTCGAGGAGCTCAAGCAGACAACTAATAAGCAGCAGCAGCAGCAGCAGCAGCGAGAGTTGGAGCAGTACAGCACCAAATTGAACTTGATCAATGCCACGGCCATTGGCACCGATTTAATTGCGTGGCAACTGTTCAGCCAGTGCTCCAAGGCATTTGTACGCATTCGTGTTGATGATGGCAAAGTGGACGCGCGAGGCGGCACCGAGCAGGCGGACGAGGAGTGCCAAAGTGGGCAAAAACTTTCATTTTCAAAACCAAGGACCTCCTAATTAAATGCCTGATTCATCCTTTTTCTCGACTTGACAGCACTCTTTTCGCCCGAATTGGTGGCGGGCGAACGCGGTGCACGTGGACTGGTCCGTCTTGTGCATGTGCACAGTGGGCGTTTACTTTGCCTGGGTCGAAGCCGCGGACTGATCGCGCGAAAGGCATTTTATGATCAATTTTATGATTTTTGAAATATTTAATTTAACTATTTTTTAAAATTTTGATTTTAAGCGCAACTCGCGCACACTTCGGGACCCGTTGTGTTGGCTGCGCGAAGGTTTGACGCCCTCGGGGTACACGTCGCTCAGTGCCACGCGACCGGTCGGATTTTCGCGCACGGGCAATCCGCTAACGCACAGCTCGCGCACCTCGACGTGGCCGGGACGTTGCTTTCAATTCACAAAATTGATCAGCCGTCGCCGAGTGCAGTTTCAGTGGCAAAGGTGCGAAAGGCAACGCTATTTTTGATCGAGAAAAAGGACACCTTTTGCACTGATCAATTATTGCCAAAACAGTCAGATGCGGTCTGATCAGCCACTTTAATCCTTCCCTCCTAATCATTTGCCTAATTTGAAATGATCAATCCTTTTTTCGGCGTTGTCCTCCGATCTCAACAATGCCAACGGCAACTGCGCGACGGACTCGGGCTGGGGACGAAAACGCCCTCAGGGAGATGGCTCGACGCGCACTTTTGGCTAAAATTGAGGCGGCACACGGGGCGGAAGACGGATCCGGAACTGAAGGAGATGAACCCTTTACCATTCCCATAACATTATGAGGGGATAATGGGGCTCAAAAACAGCCTTATTTTGAAAGTCAATGAACTTGTTGAATTTGTGTCAGAATGGCACTGACCTCCAAACATTTTGGATTTGTTGTTTCTGAATTGTACGGAAGACCCCAGCTTCAACCAACAGATAACAGTTTATCATCATTTCCATCCCCACATAATCACATTAATCCCTTCCCCCGGGGCATTTTATTTCGGAGAGAAGGGCAAAAGTGGCAAAAGATAATCCAATTAGGGGGGCCGTGGGGGAAAGGGCAATTTGCCTTAAGAAATTATTGTGAATTGATGCCTTATGATTGTTTAATCCCAATTAACATAATCACTTTATTTATTGTACAAATACAACGAATAAAATTTGAACGATTTAAAAGCCATTAAAGAAATATACAAATTTCAATATTTCAAATAAATTTTAAAAGAATAAAAACGGTGAAAGGTTCGTTGATTGAGTGTTCAATACACATAAAAAATGCCCAAATAGTACCCTTTTTGCGACTCGCCAACATTCACTCAAAAAATATACATCGGCCATTTTTGGCAATTCGGCGGATGGCATTTCTCGGCACAATCAATGCCTGCCCCTTTCCGCCGGGGATGAGAGGGTCCAATGAGAAAGTATATTTTCACCCTTCCGGCAACGAGTGAATGAATGAATTGAAGTGCTCCCCGCCCAATTGGAGCGGGCGGCACAACTGACAAATGAGTACCTCAAAATTCAGTCCCACAGATTGGAAAGTGAATTTAATTAAATTTATGGCAATTTCGAACATTTTTACAAAAATATAATTTAAATATTCCGACCAAAATAAATGCGTGCCCTCCCTTTTTTGGCACCAGCGGGGCTGATTTTGTGTGAGACAGAATTAACTGCGCCCCCCGTGAAAGGCTTTTACCCCGTCCGTCGTCATTCGCCGAAAGGGTTTCGTTAGCCTCGAGGGTTCGTTAGTCGGCAAAAACTCAATTTTGTGCCTCTCCGTTTCCTGGCCGTGCCGTTGACGGCGCCGTCTCTCTCTCTCTCTCTCTCTGTCTTTGTGTGTCGTGCCATTGCCAATCATAATTTGTTATCTCTTGGCGTGGCTTTATAAAGCATAAAACAATCGAAATATGTGTCTCAAATAATTTTTAAATTGCCGCTGGCATTTAAGCAAAAATTGAACATTCCTAATTTCTAATTAAAAGAAATACATATAAATTGTGTCCTCAATGTTGTTGGATGGGGAAGGGATCCCTTCGGGCGAATCGGTCGCCGTCGGCTGCCTGTACATTGGCATAGCGGTGGTCGGCCTGGTGCTCAATGTTGCCACGTGTTTGATGATCGCCTCAAGACGGGTGGGGGCAGGTGGTTGGTCAAATGCCGCCAGATTAGTCTGATCAGACTTTCTCGAGACTGATCAGTCTAATCAAACTCTTTCGAGACTGATTAGAAACGAAATATCCATCCACGCGATTACTACTTTGTTCAGGTGTACCGTCTCTCAGCCTACACAATTATGGCAAATGTACGGCACTTAAAATGTCTTATATTAATGGAATTCCCTCCCCGGGCATTTAATTACCTATTAATGGTTCAGGTGGCACTTGCCGACTGTGCCATGCTAATTGTGGCAGGCCTCGCCTGCGGTTGCGCACTGATAATGGCGCCTACGGCACAGTTTTTGGTGTTGGCCAAAAACATCACCACGGGGCATGCCGAAGTCAGTGCCGGCGACTTCGATGCTCGCAGTTCAGTGGCATCCATTCGGACCCAAAATGATGGAAAACCGTTGCAAGGACTCCTTGCGGGCATCCTCAATGTTGGCGTTGCATTCGGCGAAATTGCCTCATGGAATGCTGGCGTTGTTTCCTACGCCTATCTTGGCATCAATCGGTCGGTCAAATCGGGCACTTTTTTGACTCTAATTGGCATTGATTTCAATTATAACAATTTACCATTTTCTCAGTTGTGTGGCTATCCGATTTTACGGCACTCGTGCCAAACAGTTGAACCAAGTTTGGGTGGCATTAGTTGCATCCGCGCTGAGTTGGGCCTTCGGATTTGCTTTGGGTTAGGGAATTAAAAAAACCAATCAAATTTTTAAATAATATAAAAATTTAGCATTTCTTGGCACATTCCCCAAGCCCGTGGTTGCCATTGAGCCATCTCTTTGGACTGTCGGAATGCGCGAGGAGGGCACACTGCGCGAAGGTCAGTGTTAGCCGCGACTGTGTGAAAATTTAGCTGTTTTTTTGTGAATTTTAGTAATTTTAACCCGCGCCTCTTTGGCCATTCTCGGCATAAGCGTTTCGCTCCAATGGATTTGTTCGACTTTGGTCAGATTTTTAAGATAATTTTTGTAGGTTTAATAAAAACTGAAACTTTCTAAGGTTCTTCATAAAATTTTTGTGGTCCGTAAAAAAATTTTGAGCAATAAACTTGGAGTGGACTCGGCCAACCGATTCCGAAAGCAGGCGAGGCTAACATTCCAGGTGAAAAACGGGGAGAGGCCGAGGGGGTGGCAGGAAGAGGGGGGGGGGGAGTGATAAAAGGAGAGGGGGAAGGGGTAAGAGAGTGATAAGGAGAGGGGGAAAGGATAAGGAGACAGCAGATCAGTGGAGAGAGAGAGAGAGAGAGAGGGAGTGAGAAAACAAGTTCGGGCAGGTTAGAGAGCGGAGAAGGTGGAACGCTAGGCTAACAAAGGGGGTGAGAGATAGAAGGGGAATTGGAGACTGATCAGAGATAGGGGATGGGAAAGAGAGTTAGGGTGGGGTAAAGAAGAAGATAGGGAGAGAGAACAGGGTAAGCTAGGCTAACAGAGGGGGTGAGAGATCGGGGGTGGGGAAGAGATAGAGGGGGGAGGGACAGTGGAAATAATGGAGAAGAGGAGCGGGGAGCGAAGTTTGGACGACAGCAATTAAAATTGCAATTACAGTTTTTCTACCCGTCTTTGTTCTGTGCCGCCTCGTCAGCCCTTCACT
Source organism: Heterodera carotae (assembly GCA_024500135.1). NCBI lineage: Eukaryota > Metazoa > Nematoda > Chromadorea > Rhabditida > Heteroderidae > Heterodera > Heterodera carotae. The sequence goes on from JAKKIK010000047.1 coordinate 18,761, forward strand.
TCGCTAAACCGCTCCTCCATCGGCACTTTCAACTCGCAAATCCGTCACTGATCGCTCTGCATTTGGTTTTTGATCAAAACCCACATTGATCCAAAAATCCAACTTAAATTTAGTTTTGGTTGCTCAACCACGCGTGTAATCCAAGTTGGTGCTATTTTGAATAAATCATTTAATCCCACTATTTTCCTTCCTAATCCTACAGATCCCCGATTTTGTTTTTAATCCTACAGTATTCGCCCCCCCCCCCCGTTCCTTCCTAATCCTACGGTATTGTCTCCCCCGTTCGTTTCTCATTCTACAGTATCCCCCCTTCCTTACTATTGTAATCCTACAGTCCCCCCCCCCGATTCCACAGTAATCTACGCTTATTTCAACGAACGCATGCGCAGTTCGTACATTGAAATGTTTACGTGCACTTTGTTGCGTTCCAAACTCCGACGCCGCAAGCGCAAATACTTTGACAATCCGTTGGGCATGGCGTGGACCACGAGGCTGTGCGCATTTGCCGGTCTTCCCGTGGCGAGGTAATACAGTGGTAGGACCATGTATATGGTAAGGCACAATAATTACCGGTACAGCCGTCGTCATTGGTTGTAGGCCATTATTCAAAATGGCAATTTCCCGCAGATTTGGCCGTTCGATGAAGCGTCGGGCCAAATCCCGTGCTGGCGGCTCGTCTACGGCAACTGCCGGCAATGCCAATTTTGTGCGATCATCACTGCAGCTGCAGTCACGCGACTTTGAGCAGTACTCAAATGGCGGGGGGGACGAATGGACGGTTCCCGGACAATGCGTCAGAGGACGACAATCCGTCAGTGGACAATATGGCTCAAAAAATAACCACTGACGGATTGTATGGACACTGAATGGTCCCCTAAGGAGGGGGGGGGGGGGCACTATTGTAACATTTATCTTTAAAAATGGAAGATTGGAATATGGTAGTGCCTATTTTTTGCCCTTGACAGACTCTGCGAGTTTATGATGCGAGTTAATCCGTTGAATGACTCATCGGAGGGTTGGTGCGAATCGGGCTTCTCCTCCTCCGCCTCGTCGTCCTCATCCGGCGAAGAAGAGGGCTTTTGGCCAGGCAGAAAAGTCCGATCGGAGGTCAGTGATCAGAAAACAGACAGACAGACAGACACACTCGCTAATTCCAATCTCTTCTGTTTTTCAACCACCCCCACCCTCCAAAAAAAGTGGTCGAAATTCGGGGGTAGGAGTTCTTGAGGGACACTTGAAGAAAAAGAAATTCGGAGGAGGGTGGGTTACCATATTTTATTTTATTAACTCCCCCCTTTAATAGTACCCCCTCGAGGGGCTTGAGAAAGAACCCGGGGATTCGATTGGAGAAATACACTCATTTTAAACCCCCCTCCAAAGGGGAGGGGGTCTCTAATTTAGTCTCGAAATCACTTCAGGGCGGCCTTCTGAATGCGGTGGAGGCCATCCGACGTTTGTCCAACCATTCCATTTCTATCGCGCAGCAACAAACCCGAGAGCCTTCTCATTCCATTGTTTTGCTGAACATGGACCGAACCCCGCTGGGCAAAAGGTTCAGCACCAAAGGCAGCATTTGACAAAGGAGCGCAGACAGAAAATGAGAGAGTGAAACTGGCACATTTGGAACACCAGACAGTGAGAGCAATGTGAGAGAGTGGAGGAAGCGTACACAGAAAATGGGCTAAGAAATGAGAGAAAAAAGCATTTTTTACGATAAATAAATACAATTATTATTATTTTTCTTAAATTGATAAAACAATTAATTAAATAAGCCCATAAAAAAGTAAACAAATATTTATTGTGTGCATCTCATCAAAGTTCTCCTTCTTTGTCCTCTCTTTTTTTCTTTTTCTGCTGTTCTGCCTTCTTCGAGTCCACCTTTTTCTCTTCGCCGCTCTTTTTCTTAGGTTCCTCTTTCTTTGCCCCACTCTTTTCTTTCGTCTTTTTCTCTCCGCCCTCTTTCTTTGCCCCACTCTTTTCTTTCTCCGTATCCGTCTGTTTCTCTCCACCCTCTTTCTTTGCCGCGCTCTTTTCTTTCGTCTTTTTCTCTCCGCCCTCTTTCTTTGCCCCGCTCTTTTCTTTCTCCGTATCCGTCTGTTTCTCTCCACCCTCTTTCTTTGCCCCGCTCTTTTCTTTCGTCTTTTTCTCTCCGCCACTCTGTTTCTCTCCGCTCTCTTTCTTTTTCTCTTCCTTTTGCTTACTCTTTTTCACCCCGTCCTTTTCTGTTGCGTGCTTCTTCTCCTCCTCCTCCTCCAGCTGTTTCTTTCTCTTTGCTGCTGCTTTTCCTGCCGCGTGAGGGCATCCGCTTTTGCCGAGTTCGTCCTCCGCTTTTGGCACATCGTCCTCCTCTTCCTTTGTTTTCTTCTCCGATTTCACCCTTTTCTGTAAACATAAAAATTTAATTATTTTTTTTCCCTCTATGCTTAAAGTTTACATATTTAATTTTTCATTTAAATCTGTTTGTCAATGTTGAACACCAAGATTCCTGACGCCCAATTCCCGACATAGTTCAGACCGAGACAATTCCCGACATATAAATCCCGATTCCCCGACCCGCGAGACCGGCACTTACTCTTGGTCTCTCTCTCTCTCTCTCTCTACCCGACCCTCGACAAGACCCCGAACATTTCCACCCCACGGCTTCCCCCAAGTCTCTACTCCCTCCCCTATATCCCTCGACGGCATTTTGCCCCCGTTTTGTTCACCTTTTGTGCACCATTGTCTGCCCCCGTCTTTTTCTCTGCCTCCCCCTCCTTTGCCTTGTCCTTTTCCTCTCTGTCTCTGGTTCGCGTGCTCTCTGCTTCATCTGTTTTCTCGCCTCCCTTTTGCTCTTCCTCAAACAATTCCATGCCCATTTTCATCGCTCTGATCACGTCCGGAACTATTTTTTGGTAATGGATTTAGTGGGTTTTTAAGCAATTTTTGTCAAAAATTGTTTACCCTGCGGGAAATAGGCAACATTGCTCGGATAATTTTTCTTATTGTCCACCGCAAGTCGTTTGCCGTACTTATCTGCAAAAAGAACGCATAATCGTTGATCAATCACTCATTCTGATCGAAAAGACGGAAGTATTGGAGTTTGATCGGCAAGTTAAGCCGGGGGTTCCTCCTCTGATCAGATTCACTCACTCAGAAGAACAATCTGATCACTTTAACTCACTCAGAATGAACAGTCTGTTCAATTTGACTCACTTAGAATGACCACTTTCAATGAATAGTCTGATCAGTTTGACTCACTCAGAATGAACGGTCTGATCGGTTTAAAATGAGTAGTCTGATCAGTTTAACTCACACTCAGAATGAGCAGTCTGATCAGTTTGACTCACTCAGAATGAACAGTCTGATCGGTTTAAAATGAGTAGTCTGATCAGTTTAACTCACACTCAGAATGAACAGTCTGATCAGTTTAACTCACTCAGAATGAACAGTCTGATCAGTTTAACTCACTCAGAATGAATAGTCTTGGTATGTAACGGCCGTCGGGTGCGTACTCCTCCTCCTCGGGCTCGTCGTCGTCTTCGGTGTTCGTCATCACGAACTGCTTGCTGAGCTCGAACAGTTCGTCACGTTTTGGAGAAGTGGCAAAGCTCTTTTTAAGTGCTTAATCAATATTTCATTTTTAAGAAATCCATCGAGAGAGAGAGAGAGAGCGAAAGACAGAGAGAGAGAGAGAAAGAGATAAGCAAGAGAGCGAAAGACAGAGAGAGAGAGAGAGGAGAGGAGAGAGAAAGATGGAGAATATTGTAAAAAGGTAAGAGTTATCGAAAGCCCAAAGACCGATGGCACTTTTGGGAACCGGGGTCCCCGATCCGTGAATTGTTGGCGAGTCGGGTAAGAGGTCGGACGGGGGTCGAGTCAGGGAATGAATTCGAAAATGTCAGGGACCGGGGTCAGGAAGAAACCTGACAAATAAGTTCAGAGTGACCCAAATGCCAATTTCATTGAGTGGATATTCACTTCACACCTTGGCACGCACCGCACCACGTTTTATGTATGAGCAGAAAAATTGGTCGATTCAAATCGAGTGCCACCGAAACTGCCTGATGCCAAGGCACCCAATCGATGTCCGTGCCGAAACCTTCAAAAAGTTTGGGGTGGCATTTTTTCGGCCAAATTTTACACTTACCCCCCGAAGGGTCTTCGCGTTGCTCCGTTTGTTCGTCAATTTTTGGCCTTTCGGGCTCAATTTTATTATTTGTTTCCTCCGCTTCTTTGTCATTGTCGGCATCGGAAAGTGCCGAAATTGACAAAATGTAAAGGCAAAGGAATAAAATTATAAGTTGAAATGAACGGCACATTTATTTGCCTTTTTAAAACATATATTTGAATTATTTTTTAAAGAATTTTGTGCAAAATTAAAAAGCAAAATGTGACCAGTTGATCACTTTGTGGTGACACATTTTTGATTGGAAGGTCATCGAGCTGATCGGGATCCGAATTGTATGTAGCGCAAACAGTGAAATAGAGAAAAGAGAGAGAGACCGGGAGAGAGGGGGAGAGAGAGAGGCAGGGGGAGAGAGAAAGAGTGAGGGAAAGAGAGAGAGACAGGGAGAGAGAGAAAGAGTGAGGGAAAGAGAGAGAGAGGGAGAGAGAGAAAGAGTGAGGGAAAGAGAGAGAGAGAGTGAGGGAAAGAGAGAGAAAAGTGGTTGATGGGGGGGGGCAGCCAAAGGATGGATGAGTGGGGTGAGAATGGACTTCGGCGCAGTTCATAAAATGAAATTGCTCCGACTGCGCCTCCCGCCCTTTTCCATTCACTCTGATCGATTTTTCGCGGGTGTCTTTGATCTGATTATTTTTGCGGAATTGGCGCTAGAACAGGTTGTTGTTTTGCTGCTGGAAACAGAACCTTTTTCAAAAGATGACGCGCATTAAAAAATATAATTAATTAATTAAAAATAATTGGAGGAGCTAAAAAGGAGGAAAATAAAATTAAAATTAAAGTGAATAATCCGGATTAATTATTTGTATGTAATTGGAAAGGGTCACTTATCATTTGTAAATATTATTAAAATGATGGATGACACTGACTAATTCATAAAATCTTAATCGATAGGAGACGAGGACTGATCAGCCGCATTTTCGTGCTTAAAATTTTTATGATCAGTTTGTGGTTCCATAAATTTTCAAATTTTGCTTCTCTAACGGTTATCATCCAAATAAGCATTTAACGCCTAACTTTTCGTACCGTTTGATGATCATTGAATGTGATCAGTTGAGTTGAGTGATCAGTCGGTGATTTTTACAAATGTGTGTCATCTGTGCCAGCGAGGACAATGTCACAGTGCCGCCGTTGTCAAATGAGCTCATCCGTCGCCCAAATCGCAATTTTCGCTCTCTCCGTCCGATCAGCCCAAAAATGCTAACAAATTTTTGTGTGCGTTTTGTCCGTCGTCGAATTTGCTCTTCACAAGCCGTCCGTCGTCCGTTCTCTTCCACTTCAAATCATTCAAATTGAATATCATTCTTCCGCAGTTCTCATCAAATTTTTACGGATTTTTTTTCGCAATTATATTTTAGAGCGGACTTTTCAGTTGCCGTAACGCAACGGCAAATGTCGTCGGTCCATCGATCCATTTTTGCATTTTTATGCCAAAAAAAGCGTTGTTATAATGGCATTGTAAGCGCGTTCCGCAAAAAAACTGATTTGACAAAATCTCCGACCCTCCCCCAAAAAAGGACAAAATAACGACACTCCGATTCAAAATCCCGGATTTAAGAAATCCGATTCCAATCGTGGCTTTTTAGTCGGCTCATTTTTTTAGTTTGCCTTTAATTTTTTTCACACATTCACAGCTTCCGTTTTTCATCCATCAAAAAGGAATTCATTCATTCATTCATTTGTTCGTTCGTTCGTTCACTTTTTGCTCGTTCATTTATTCATTCATTTATTTATTTATTCTGCCAACCACCTTTACTTAGCGGAGCTTAAATGGGAATTTGTTGTGGGATGATTCATTCACTCATTCCTTTTCTGATCAGCAATTTGTTTAGGAACACTGTGATGATGGAGAGAATTAGATAGAGAGAGAGACAGAGAGAGAGAGAGAGAGAGTCAGACAGAGAGAGGGAGAGGGGGAGCGAGTGATCAGTCTGATTAGCCAAACAGACATAAAAGCATTAAAAGTCCGCAACATGGCACAACATTGGCATTCGATTTCAAATAACTGGCGGTGGCATTTCATTCCCTGACCATTTTCGGCACTTCACTAAACTCTCTGTCCAGCAAACATTTTTCTGAGTCCAACTCTTATCAGAGCAGGTGTCCATCCCAACTGACCACAACTTAATCTTTCCCTTTCCCTCCCGCCTCTTCTTTTCCCCTGTCTCGCTTTTCCATCTCCGGTGTTCCCTTCCTCCCTCCCCCCTGTCTCCCTCCCTCCTTTATCCTCTCGGTCTCCTTCAATCCCTCCCTCCTTTTTCCCCGTCTCCCTCAATCCCCCCCACCTCCCCCCTCTCCGATCGGTTCCCCTGTTTCTCGCTTTTCCCTCTCTGATCATTCCCCTGTCTCCCTCCCTCCTTTATCCCCTCGGTCTCCCTCAATCCCTACCTCCACTTTTCCCCGTCTCCCTCAATCTCTCCCTCCCCCCTTTTCCCTCTCCAATCGCGTTCCCCCGTCCGCCGCTTTTACCATTCACCGCTGCCTAGAATCACCGCTTTCAAGTGGCCAACAAACAACAATCCGATCGTCCTGCTGCTTTTTGTCGGGAAGAGTCCATCCGTCGGGCCACCCCATCCCTCCCCTCTATCCCTCGGGGCGTCTTTCACTCTCTCCAAATCCATTCAAACATCCCGCCGATAATCCACTTAACACAAAACAATTCATCATCACATGGCGGGGCTGTTTGTGGTTCTGCCCGGAGGGGAAGAACCAGTCAGTCCATTGCTTACATCCGAACATTTTCATATTCCTTTAGCTTCCGTCCAAATTTCTCATTGTCAGCCAAAGAATGATTTGTTTTTAAATTTAAATTCTGCCGTTAGACAAACAAATTCCTCTGATCAGATCAGATCAGGGTCATTCTGCTGCTTGTTTTCGAAACAATGCATGCTGATGTTTCTCTCTCCCGTTTCTTTAATCCATTTTCATCCGTACGTCACACAAATCGAAGTCAGTCCATCCATCCAAACCACCCCTCCCCTCCGTCCCCCTATTTCTCTCCCCCCTCTCTTTTCTATCCCCTGCGCTCCCTTTTTCTGCCCTATCCCCTCCCCGTCTCCCTACCTCTTATCTCTCCCCCGCCCCTCTCTTTTCTATCCCCGCGCTCCCTTTTTTCTCCCCTCCCCTTTTTCTCTCCCTCCCTCCCCCCGCCCGGCCCCCTCCTTTCTGCCCTATCCCCTCCCCGTCTCCCTCCCTCTTTTCCCCGTCTCCCTCCCTCTTTTATCTCTCCCCCGCCCCTTTCTTTTCTATCCCAGCGGCCCCTTTTTCTCTCCCATCCCCTCCCCTCACCCCTATTTTTTCCCATCTTTCAACCCCTATTCCCTTCCCCTCCCTCTTATCTCTCCCCCTCTTCATTTTCTCTCCCCGCTGCTTTTTTCTTTCCCCTTACCCCTATTTTCTCTCCCTCCCCTTCGCCCTCCTTCCTTCCCTTCAAGGTCGCAAGTAGCGACCGATCCACCCCAATTATTGCCCCCAATTCTTTCATTCAGTCCCCATTCGATCCACTAAAAACGACGATATCGCATTGTTGGACGGACATGACGGCACGAAATGTGGTCGATCGCGGCACAATTTAATGTGTCAATTATGTTCCTTCCACGGCACATTTATTCGAATTTCGGATGCCATTCCAAAAGATTCAGCCCCCAACCAAAAAAGCCAACCAAAAGGCATTTCTCTCCTCCTAACTCTAAGCATTGAATGGAAGGAACACTCTTCGGCACTGATTTATGCTTTAACAAAGCGACAGCCGCTCGATTTTGTGCCTTCCGAATGCTTTTTGTGGGCTGTGACAATTTTATGGCTGCTTGTCCACTCCCTCCGGCAAAAAAGAAAGAATACTGTTAAATTTGGAATTAAAATTGTCATTCAGTCCGTTGATTGGGAAGAAGCACAACAATGGGCTTTGATTGATGCTCTTCCTACCAAAATCGTTGTTTCTTTGCAAAAAGGAAAGCATCCGATCAGATCGCACCGATCACTTTTAGCACCTTTCCCCTCGCCCCTCCCCCGCCGGCCCATCCCATCCCATTCAATCCCCCCCTTCGTCCCCCCCCCCCTCGTTCCACCACCAAATCACCATTCCGATCAGTCGCTAAGAGAGCCTCCTTAGATCAGCAAATGGCCCAAAAAAGTAAAATTGTCTTCCTCTAGCTAAATGTCAAATAAAACATATAAACGGGAAACTGATCACTCCAAATGGGGAAAGGAGGGCCGTTTTGGGCCCAGCCTCCCCCTTCCCCCCCCCCCAACTTTTGTCCATTATTATTTTTTTGTTAGTCAGCCATTTGTATGAAGCAAAAATAGGCAGAAGCGAAACGTTAAGCAATCTAAAATGCGGAAGATTCATTAATTTTATTTATCGCATAATTCTGAGAATACGGTTTCATTGCCGGTACCTTACGATTCCGGGTTTTCTACCGGTATTTACCGGTTTTGGACCGACGATTTGCCGGTCCAAAAAACAGGTGGTACTTCTGTGAATATTCGATAGCGCCGAAAATTCCGGTACCAACCTACCCTAATTATAACCAACCCTAAAACTTTTGGAATTCATAAAATTTGAAAATTAATTCGTTGTCGCGCCGCTGGCGCTTTTTATGTACAAATTTCGCCGGAAGGCGTCGCCAAAAGCCAACCCCTCAAACAAATTAAATGCGGGGCAACAGCAGCAGAAATCGATGGGCACATCCTTCCCCGTCCCGCCCCCGCCGTCCTTCCCCCGTCCCCTCGTTGCCACCGGCGCCACATTCCGCCCTTTTCCTTTATCCCTGCGGCGAAATTGGGTCTTCAGGAGCACAATTTCAGCACCAACCTTTGAGAAGTGAGAGCAAATCCAAAAATTGCGAGTTGCGCTTTCGATGGATGGCACATTTTTTGAATTATTTACGGCATTTTTGAATCGCTCGCTTTGTGCCAATTTTGGCACCTTTCAACACTTTTATTTGCATATCCCCTTTCAATTTTACTCCATATCTTGGATGCTTATTTTTAATCCCCCCCTCCCGATTTCGTGCTCTTCCCATTTCTCGAGGGAAAATGAGACTTCGTGCTTTTGGGCGGCGGAAGTGGCACTTAAACGGCGGCTGACCCCCCGAGGGGATTTGGTTGGTTGGTTCATTTTGCATAGGCTAATAATACAAAATGAGTGGACAACAAACAGCAGGGAAAAGCAATGCTGTTTTTCATTGTATGTGCACTGATTAATAATAATTTGTATGTAATTAAATGCCAATGTCTCTTTTTTTCGTTGGCCTTTGGTTTTCGCCCCGACATATATAAAATGCTCCATCCATCCCAAAAATGCTAATTGCCTATGTATTTATTCATTCCAATCATCGGACAAAAGTCAAAAAGGAGTCGTCTCATTCGTCTGCTTCCATTCCATTCATCAACACATTTTGAAGCACAAAACAGTGAGAGAGAAGGGAGAGAGAGAGAGAGAGGGCGTGAAAGAGGGGGAGGGAAGAGGGGGAGGGAAGAGGAGGGTGAAATAGAGGGGGGAGGGGGACAAATGGGGGGAAGGGAGAGAAGAGTGGGTGGGGGAGAGGGGAGCAACAAGAGAAGGTGATAGAGAGGCCTGAAAGAGGGGAGAGAGCGGCATGAGAGAGGGGAGAGAGCGGCCTGAAAAAGGGGAGAGAGAGGCATGAGAGAGGGTGGGAGGGGCCTGAAAAAGGGGGAGAGAGCGGCATGAGAGAGGGGAGGAGAGGCCTGAAAAAGGGGAGAGAGAGGCATGAGAGAGGGGGGGGAGGGGCCTGAAAAAGGGGATAGACGGGAAATAGAGAGAGACACTCGAAGGCATTATTGGCAAAGCGCGATAAACATTTTGAAGGCTCATTTAAAATTATCATTTTTTGGGATTCATCAAATATCAAAAATAACAATTTTTTTTCTCAATTTCATCCCAACTTTCGCGTTCCGTTGAACAAAAAAATGTGCTTGTATTTACGCCCGGACTTTGCCTGCTGTTGTACATATTCACGCGCAGTGAATTGAATTAATCCAATTTGGCTTCTTCTTTTTCTTCTTCAGCAAAATGTTACGGGGAAATTTTGCCCGAGGGGAAATGGGCAAATTGTGGGCTAAATTAATCATTATACCCCCAAGGCATATTTGCCCTATAAAAATGGCGATGTTTTTGTTTAATAGTAGTCAATTTCTGGTGGTAGAATATTTAAAATGATTTGTTTTTTTCCCACTGATTCCCCCCGGGGACATTCCCTCCAATCCCTTTCTGCCTGCTACCCATTTGCGTCCCCTTATCTCTTCTCATCCAAGCCATCATCCATCATCATCCCCTCCTCTAACTTGACCAACCCGCCGCCACCGTCGCCGGGGGGTGGGACGGATCGAATGTTTGCTTTTTTTTTGAATTTCGCCGAAGGGGCAATGGGCGGACGGACGGACACTCATCGATCGGTGAAGGGATTGAAGTGATGTGATGTGCTGATGGATTGTCCACCTCATTTTGAAAAAGTGGCGGGGATTTGAGGGGATTGATGAGAATGGTTGGATAAAAAGTGGAGGGGATTTGAGGGGGTGAAAAGGACAGGCCCCAAATTTATTAAAATTGAAAATTTCATTTTTTAAATTTAATTATTCCTTAATTTGAAGAATGTCTTATTTTTTTGCAACGATTGCTAATACCTCTAATTAATTGCATAAATTCAACAATGCTGCCTCCCCTCGCCGTCCCCACTTTTCTGTTGATCGCTATTTTTGTCCTTCCGATCACCGCGTCGGTGCCGGAAAAAACGAATTCGGCACGAAATGCGTCTTCGTCCGAAAGTGTGCCATCGCCGCCGTTGTTGCATTTTGAGCCATTCCGCCCATCCGAGCCCTATCGTTGCGGATCGTTTGCGGAGCAGACAAACCAAGCGGACCCCGCAATGCGCATGTTGCAGCGGGCACAAAACATGCTAATCCGCGCACTGTCGCGCCCATTCCCACACCAAAGTACGCGTTGAAAGAGTGCCGTTGCCATTAATCTGATCCAGGGTGGCATCGGATTCCGAAAATTAAAGTCCGGAATCGGAATTCCGGACTCCAAAAAACTCAGTAGTTCTTGACTATCCGGATGCCATCCTTGTTCTGATCACATCCCTCTCTAATCGGTGATCATTTCTCTCAGAACTTTTGTCGGACGACGCTTTGCTCGGCAACGTCGACGCCTGGAAGCAGTCCTTTGTGGAACGAAGGGATCAGGTGGACTGATCGGCTCTCATCCAATTGATCCATTTAATCCCCCCTCCAGTGGATGGATTTCGAATTTTGGTGGCTGATCGGTGCCCTTTTGCTTGTCGCAGTGCCGCCTCTGTTTACGCTTCTTTATTTGGTCTACCGCTGCGTGTCCTGCTGTTGTTGTGGCACACGTCGTTCGGAGAAGACACTGCTCACCGACCGCCGCTTTGACGGCGCCCGTCGATTGGTACTGAACGCACTGCTCGGACTTCTCGTAGTGGCAAATATGTGAGTGCGCGCGAGTGGGAAAATACCCGTACAAATTGTCATATTTAATGGCGTTTTTTGGCCAAAAATGCCAATCCAATTGTTCTGCCAATGGCATTATGCCAACACTGTTCAGTTTCTGTGCCGCCGTCCTGCTGATCAACATTCAATATGCCCAGCATGGACTCGACGAGTTGCCCACCCGCATTCATTACTGTGCCAGTGATGTGTTCATCTACCGTAGCGAAACAGCAGAGGTGGCAAAATAACAAATTTGGATTTAAATACAAACTCAAATTATTGTTCCATTTTAAAATAAAATTTAAAAAAACATAAAAGGTCAGGAAAACGAACCCAATTAAAATGATTAAATTTTGGATTAATTTAAGCGAATCCGAAAATTGCTTCGAGACGATTTCTATGTGCTGAACGGCTCGTTGAACCGGGCATTGGACGGGGCCGGCGAGGCGGTGGTGGAACGGCTAAAGAGTGAGACAGGCGCTGGACTGATCAGCGAAGTGATCAACAAAGCAAACAGTACGATCGGAGGGGGGAGGAGCTGATCATTGATCAGTCAAAATGCTCGCGGGACCAAATCACACAAAATTCGCAGATGCGGGACTGATGCGAAAACATTTTGACGAACTGAGGCGCGAGCTCCCGCGAACTTTGGACGCTCGGCACGCGCTACAAATGCGTCTGCTGCGATTGCGACAGGCGCGCGACAAATTGCACGAGTGCGAACGGACAGCAAAAGTGCGGCAATTCAAAAGCCAAACACTTAAATTTGAAGATTTGAAAACCAACTACCTAATACATTTTTAGGATGGCGCACGCGTGGCGTTGTGCCATCAGGCGAGACAGAAACTGATGCCGGTGTTGAGACTGACCGGGCCAGACGGGGACGACAAAACGACCACCGACTGGGAAAGTGCGGAGCGGGCGCACGAAATTGTGTGGTTTTTTGGGCAGTAATTTTTAGTAAATTATTATTAAACACTTTTACCAAATCAGTCCGAGTTGTTGCCGGAGGAAGTGCCGCCGGCGCTGCGCGACATTGAACAATTGGACCTTGAGGCAAAATTTGCTCCAGCAAATGAGGGAATGTTACTGCTACAGCGAGCAGTGCAGCAGGTGGTCGATTCGCACAGAACAGGTGAGCAGAAATATGATTTTCAAATCACCGATCAGTGTCCATTTGATCATAGATATTGAATTGATCAAAAAATAGCATAATTTGATTTTGGCGTGTAAAAATCGTGGATCGGGCAAAGAAGTCACACCGGGGTTGGGGGAAGATGTCCAAAAATGTCGGGAAAGTCGCCAATCAGGAGCGTCCAGGGCACGGCTTAGCCCCAAAAGTGATTAATCCCATTTGCCCGATCAGACGCAAACGATCGATTGCATGCATTGGACCGAACTTTGAATGCCCTGCAGGATCAGCTTTCGTCCACCATCAAAGGTGTGGACTTGCGCTTTTTGGACGAGCAAATTGTGGACCCGATAATGGTACAGCGGGAACACTTTCGACGAGCTGTGCACTTTGGGTGAATGTTTAAAAAATAATGGCACATTTGTTTTACACATTATTATTATTATTATTATTATTAATAACCCTTTGTGCCTTCATTTTAGATGGATCGGCGCCCTCGTGGTCAGTCAATAACCATTTTTATGCCGAAATTGTAAACCACCAAAATGGCATGTTGGGTTCTCTATTCAACACATATTATTTAAATGCCATAGGCTTTTGGACAAATTTCTAATGGGATTATGGCCAGAATAATGAATTTCTCTTGGAAAACTCAGTTACTGTTCGGTTTAACTTGAAACATCGGCAGGCAGCCTTTTTTTCGATTATTCCTTAAAAATGCTAATTTTCAAACTTTTTTAATTCCTGGCTTCTCCCCTCCCCCCTTTGGCTTTAAGGTGTCCGGTCTTTTTGCCTTCTTGGCAATGGCACTGCTGCTCGGCCTGTGCTACGGCTGTTGCGGACGACAACCCACTGAATATGACGACGATTGCTGTGTACGCTCCACGGGCGCCTCCTTTTTCTCGTGGTCAGTGATCGCATGCGAATCCAAAATCGGCTTACTTTATTAATCATTTAAATTAAAAATTATTTTAAAAATATTTAACTGTTTGAAAAGCCCGGACACCGAGGGTTCGGGGCGCAACCCCACAGCATAAGGAAGTTCAATCGTATTCTAATTCTGACTGATCAATACTTGTAAATTGTTTTTGTCAGCTCCATTTGGCTTTCGTTGGCTCTGATCAGTGTGTTCGGAGTACTTGCTGCAGTCTCCATGCTGATCGGTGCCAATGCCGCCCATTTGGTGTGCCGTCCTTTGGAGGAACCTTTGCAAAGGCCGGACTTCCTCTCGGTACGAGAATTGGCGCCTGTCTGAGTGCTGTCTAAATGCTGTCCATAATTCAGTTGCTTGATCGGCTTGTACATCTGTACGGGTTGGACCGTCCGTCGTCCGCTTCCTCGCCGCGTCAATCGTCGCTCGGCACTGATCACTTTTCGTTTGATCAACTCTTCACCTCACAACGGCGTCCAGCTGATCTGATCCGTGAATGTGCCCAGCAGCAAACACTGTACACCATGCTTGGGCTAGACAAGAAGTTCAAGCTGGTCGGCCAAGAAGGTCTTCAGGACGACTACCAACACTTGGTAAGAGCAAAGCAACCCAACATCAACATCTTGAAACCATTTTTGTGAACATGATCGATCAGACAATCTAACATTAATTTTACATTGGTTTTTCTATGTTTCAGCAACGGTCAATCCTGGACAACCTTTCCTCCAATCAGCTCATCGATGAAGCGCTCTCTCGTGGCAGTGTGCCGTACGACTCGCGGCTGAGTGCCCGTCAATGGCACTTCTTCAGCGGTCCAATGCGCGAGGCATTGGAACGCCTTGGGGAAATGCATATGCCCGAGTGGAACTCGTCGGCCGTGGAGCAGGTCAGACCACCGTAATGTAGATGAACACCAAAAACAAGCCAAGAAATTTGATATAATTTGAATGGTATCAGTGATCAGGAAAATTTGAATCGATCAATGTGATTGATTGATCACTGTCCAAATATGTGGGGCTTAAATTTGCAAAATTGTTCAGTTTTGCGCTCAGCGCAAACGCTTTGCGTTGGACAGCGTCCTCGTGGAGCTTCGTCAATTGTCCCAATCGGCGGATGCCGAAATTGGCGGCGCCGTCGGCGGTGAAAAATCCGCTGACACTGTCACATCGAAATTTTCGGAGTTGGAAGCAGTGATGCACTATCTGGAGGAGCTCAAACCGGAGACGGTAAGTGCCGGACACTTTGACCTGAAAAAAAGAACGAATTTAATTACTTAATACAAACAGGTCCAAGTACGTGCACAGCTTGAACAAGCTTGCGGTCAGTTGGAGCAGCTGCAGCGCGAAGTAACCAAAACTCAACAATTGAAACATTTTAAATTTAAAATGCTCAAATTTAGAAATACTAAAACATTTTTGACAGGTGAACGCGTTGCGCTTCAATGCCTCCCTTTTGTTGGAGCATTTGCAACGCGTGGAGACCGAATTGGGCACAAAGGACCGACTGCGTGCACAACTGCAAGCAGCTGCCAAGGAAGTAGCGGACCAACTGTTGGAACGTGTGCGCATCTACGAACGGCACGTCAACCATTCGGCACGTTAATTTTTCCTTCAAAAAAACTTTCGGCACTTTCTTGTCCTCCTTTGGCACTTTCTTGTCCTCCTTTGGCACTTTCTTTCCTCCTTTGGCACTTTCTTTCCTCCTTCGGCACTTTCTTTTCCTTTTTTGGCACTTCCTTTCCTCCTTCGGCACTTTCTTTTCCTTTTTTGGCACTTCCTTATACTCCTTCGGCACTTTTTCCCCCATTTCTTGCGCTTTTGGTGGATTAAATCTTTTTAATATAATTTTTAAATTGTTTCTGTAGATGACCACCGAAGTGTCGAGCTGTGCCCCGTTGGCCTCAATTGGGAGTAATGTTCGCCTTGCTCTCTGCGATTACGCTTTGGACCCTTTGGTAGGGGCGCGCACTTTTTTCTTCCAAGGCTTAATAAAACTTCTGATCATTTCTATCCACAGAATTCGTTGTGGATTGCAATGGCCGTCGGCTTGGCCCTTCTAATTCCGATCATTATGCTGGCCACGACACTGAATCCGCTTTACCATCACACAATTCCCTACCTCTCATAGTCAGTCGATAGCATCGAGAAACATAATCAAACCAATGAATGGATGTCACAAAAAGCCGCCCCATAACTTTCTTTAGTTTTGACTAGAGATCGGAAATCCTGACCAACCAATACATTGACCAATTAATTGGTCGTTTATTGGTCTTCGGCGACCAATAATCGGTCAAAAAATTGTGTTGTATTTGAATCGCTTCCAGTTCAATGCCGACCGGCGGGAATATGTCACCCAGCCATGACACTTTTGCCACGGACATTTACGCCGCGGTTGGCCCCCACCACCAGCAGTACCATCTGTTGCCCGCGCAGCAGCAGCAGCAACACAACCACAACGGCGCCAAGCCGTACACGCCGCAGATCACCTCGCCGTACGCCACCTCCAACAACTACGGCTACCAGGAACTGACACATCCGCCCGCCTACAGTATGAGTCTGATGAACGGCGGCACGGCACAACGGCGGTAGGCAAAAAAGAAGCAGGCAAAAGTAATTGTTGCGGCACTGAGGGAGGACGGATAAAAAATTGTCCTTTTGAAGGCGGCGACATCAAAAAGAAAGCCGACAAAGGCAAACATTTAATTGTGCAAATTTAATTGGTTAATCAAAATGTTAGATGATGATGATCTGCAAATTGTGCATTTAAGGTCTTTGTGTTCCGAGTTTGCAAGTATTTTCTTGGTACTTTCCTGTTGCCAGTGTTAAGATTTTTCTGGAGGCATAAATGTGTCGCAATTTGAGTTAAGACCACTTCAAAAAAGGGTTTGTTCCACGATTCTTTAAGTCTTCGCGCCAAACGAATTCACAAGACGCAATTTGTTGATTAAAATATTCACAATTTATGGCCCCCAAACAGGAAAGTACCTTTCTCTTTTTACCTTATTACAGCAAATATTGTATTCCTCTTATATTTGTTCTCTTCTTCACCATGTTTATTGTCGGCATTTTCAGAGAGAGATAGCATTTAAATGTACATAATTGCATTGTCTCCATTTCACTAGAGACTGGTCGATACAATTAATTAGTCGATTAATTGATCAGTTAACTGATTGATCCGGTCTCTACATTTAAACACTCCTGCCTCTCTCTCTCTCTCTGACATATTCTATATTATGTATTATGTTTGTATGACATGCCATTAAAATCATTCCCATTATTTTTATTATTGTATTTGTTTTTCTCTTTACAGGATTTCATTTGAATAAATATGTTTTTGTAAAACTTGCATCAGATTCCATGGCACGCCGTGCTTTTAGGCACCTATTTATGACACCGAACCCCAAAAGAGTGACAAAATCAAACAAATAGGCCAATGTCTTTAAACGGTCATTTACAAAAATAATAATATTTGTATAATATATACTACCATTGTATGTACAATACTGCGTATGGCAATTTGTTGCTACAACATTTATAATCTTACAAATCCGTACGTCTATTCTTTGTCTCTGTCCCCCATTCATCCAACAGAAACGCATTGTACACAGTGAACGGGTCTAAGTGTTCGAACTTGTGGAAGGAAATGTGTCGGCCGGACCATGCCCGGAGGTGAAGCGACGGATAGTCGTTGGGCTGTGCCTGGTGGAAGGCGTCCGAATGAACAATTGGCACACCCAACTGACGCGCACATAAGCCTTAAGAGATACCCGAAAATTAAGATGATCTAGCCTCAACTGGATGGATTCACTGACCAATGACCATGTCGTCCGGCGCGTCAGGCTTGGGACACTCGCAGCCGGCGATCAGTTTTTGAGTTGCTGCACGAGAGAAAACCATGCTGAACAAATGTTTGGATTTAACCATGGTAAAGCAAATACACTGAAGTGAAATCGGAAAAATGAATGCAAATCGATAAAATCGTTAGGACAATCCCAAAAAGTCATGGCAAAACCCCCAATTTATGTAATCCAAAAAAAAAATAAAACTTTGAACTTGTATATAATTGTAAATGTTAATTTGGCCGAGAATATGCCTTACCCGGCCCCGCCCGTCGGGTAGGCAAACCCATCGCGCCCGTCCACGCCAAATCCGTACCCGTAACGTTGACCAATAATGACAGCAAAGGACTGTGCCGCGGCTGAAAATGTAAAATACAATATGGACAATTGAACTAATTTCTCTACTTGTTTTTCTTTCCCTAACTGGTGATTAAATTCTTGGAAAATGTCCAAATCGATTCGATCAAATTCCCTTACAAATTAGCCACCTCCGTGGTTAGTCTCCGTCGAAAAATTGCAGCTGATCAACTGGTGAAGTCGTGGTACACTGATCAGTGTGTCGTCATCGGCGATCACTAACCAGCGGAGGGATGGGATTTGAGCAGAACGGTGCACAAAATGGCGAATGATGGCAAATGTTTTTGCGCAATGCCCTGAAGCAAAAAGGAATGAAAATTAAGTAAATTGCATGGATTGCTTAGGTTTTTTAGTTAATATTGAACGATCAAAAAGTTGATCGATCACCACAGGGTGCACCCTTTTTGCCTAGGAATTTACCCGTTTTTGTGTTTGGCACGCCCAAATCAATGGCGGGCACTTTCAAATCTTCCAAATCGCTGAAATACGCAATGAATTTGACCATCTTAGCCCAAGTGTTCTTCACTACGACAACTGAAAAGGAGAACAGTCAAATTGTATTTTTGCTTTAATTTTCAAACTTCGCGTTCGATGGTTGGCACTATGCGTTTTGACTGCATAAAATACATTTTCTCCGTTGATGTACCGCTCATTTTTGGCCACACATTCGTCGGCATAATTTGGCGGACGGAATTCCGTCAAACATTGTTCATTTCCGTCGTTGTTGTACTGCTCACTGTCGTTGGCTGCCTCCGCCAAACAGAACAAATGGTTGTTGAGCAATTTAACAGCGGTGCTCTTTAGGACGAATTTGGAGAACTAAACTTCAGAAAATAGAAAACTAATTAACCATTGTGAAACTGGGTTTATGGAGCTTTTTTGAACCGAATGAATTATGAGCTTAATGACACACTTCAAAACTTGGATCAATCGTAAAATCGGCATCGACGAAATGTGTTTGCGACCAAAGTGCCGAAATAAGCTGTTTCAGCAACTGACGAGAAAGGATAATTCCGGTTGACAGATCAGAGTATTGAAAGCTCAAATTAGTGTCAAAATGGTGGATGATCACTGGCCTGTAGAAATAGGAAATGAAAACAAAATACGGTTTTGAAGCTTATTTCAATGTTTTTTTCAGCAGTTTACCCCTCTCCCTTACAAATAGCCTCAAAAAATCCATGAATTCAATATGGAATTGCCTTTCATCTTCGAGCGCTCTTCCGATAAATTCAGGCAATGTATGATTTCTGGCGGCCAAATAGCGCAGAAATCTCGGCACACTCCGAATCCGAGTAAAAGGCGAACAGAACATTGTCCAATGGGCAGAGCGCATTTCGGAAGAGAATCTTGATGAAATTATTTTCAAAACTGTCAATTCACCAAAATATACTTAAATGTTTAAAAGGATGCTATTATGGTTTTGGGCATTTCTTTTTTAGAAATACGCATTTTTCGTATGGATGAATTATTTATCACTAAATCTTTTCTATGCTATGTACTTAAGAAAAAAAAACATGAAAAAATCAAGTGAATATGCGCCCACCTCCAGTAAAATGAATGGCAAAAATTAATGTGTACCCCCGTAGCATCGGCCATAAAGCCCAGGCACCTGAAGCATTATGTGCATATTCATGAAGCAATGTCACACTGATGTTCTGTAAATGGAAGAGTGCTTAAAAAAATAATAATAATAAATTTAAAATTAATAAAGCAATAAAAAAATGTATGCACCGATTGATTAGAAGACAAAGACCGGTGGAGGGAATTTGCAGAAGCAATTTCAAATGGAACATTTTGTGACAGTACAAACACATGGAGATCGAAATCAGCTAGCAAAAAATTAATGCGCAAAAGCACTAAAAACTCACCAAAAATTGAAATAAATGATGTTGAGAAAAGCAGAAAAAGCAATTCACAAAACATTGTAAAGACAAGGGATCGTCACCAATTTCTGAAATCTATGAAAGCCAAGAATGGGAGAACATGGCGAGATACCCCGCAGCAATTCACTCTCGAAATTGGTCAATTTCGTCCCGAGAATCCCGAATTGTGATTTTTGTTTTTGTTGTACAACGAAGCTTGGCAAAATGTTTACTAATCCCCTTCAAAAATCCCAGTGCCACTTACGGTTCATTAAAAAATCCCGGCATCCATGATCCAAGAGTTGCTCTTATCCGAGTATTTCATGAGTCTTTGAGACAAATTTCATCCATTAACTTAATCAATTTCTAAAGTAGCAAATTAATTTAGAAGCTTATGGAATACAAAGACGAATTTGTATAAGCACATTTAAATCGACACAAGCAATTAAGTTGACGAGTAATGGTATGAGTACATAAAACAAGCTCTTTTAAAGTGTTTTGTATATTTCAGGGTGCCTTAAAGTGTTTTGTATATTTCAGGGTGCCAATGCTTCGTCACAACTCGAGAAAGAACTCAGTGCAGACCATGTGTTTGCGAATGAGCATTTTTACGGACTCATAAATGTATGTTCTTTCGAAATATTACATTAGTATTACCTTTTATTCTATAAGCAATCCTTTCGAATGGCTCTCCCTTTCCTAATTTTTGTTTAGGTTAAAATTTTTACCTATTCTATTTAGTTTGGCAACACATGTTATGCTAACTCGGTGATTCAAGCTTTGTATTTCTGCAGGCAATTCCGGGAAAAGATTTTGGCATACAAACAAAGCCACAAAAAGTCAGGTTAGTTCTTTGAAATTATTTGTAATTCTAACAAGGTTTGGCAATTTGTGGACAAATCGCATGCTTGCCATTGAATAATCGTCGTCACATTAGTTTCTCATTTTAGGCATGCAACGAGACAATTT
Organism: Heterodera carotae; assembly: GCA_024500135.1. Taxonomy (NCBI): domain Eukaryota; kingdom Metazoa; phylum Nematoda; class Chromadorea; order Rhabditida; family Heteroderidae; genus Heterodera; species Heterodera carotae. The sequence continues at coordinate 39,476 of JAKKIK010000047.1, forward strand.
GCTGACTTGCCTTGCTGATCTGTTTTCGAATATTTCCACGCAGAAGAGAAGGGTCGGAACAATTGCTCCTAAACGTTTTGTCACAAAATTAAAACGGGAAAATGGTACCTAAAAATTGTCATAATTTTTAGTAAATTTAGGTTATTGTATTTTAACCCATTTATTGGTTAAGAATTGTTCGACAATTTTATGCAGCAGGACGCTCATGAATTTTTCAACTATCTGTTGAACGCAATTTCTGAAGTACTTGTGGAGGAAAAAAAGAAGGACCAATTGTGCGGAAGTCTCAGAAATGTCAATGGCGCACTTCCGACAAACAAACGGACGTTTCCCTCAAACGCCAAAAATCAAACGGATTCGAACGCAAGGCAATTAATCGAGTTGGTAGCGCTTATTTTTTAAATTGGATTCGTTTCAAGTTGTGCCTGAATTTATTTTCAAAAATTTTTAAGATTGAAGTTGATTCTAAATAATATCCCCCTTTTGTCCCCAGGGCTTACAAATAGTTGGCTCATTTTGGGGGGTTCTTCTACTATTTTGGAATGCATGACCCTTTTTTTAGCACTTCTGACAGTACTGGTCATGATTTGACGTGGATCCAAGAAATTTTCCAAGGGACTCTTACAAACGAAACCAAATGTTTAAATTGTGAGACAATCAGCAGCAAAGACGAGGATTTTTTGGACTTGAGTGTCGACATTGAGCAGGTTTCCTTCCACTTTTATTTCCATTTCTTTTTCCGACGATTTGCCGACCACCGACCAACAATTTACTTTGTTTTAAGAATGTTTCCATAAGTCACTGCCTGAGGAATTTTTCCAACATGGAAACACTGTCCGGTGATCAGAAATATTTGTGCGAAACATGTGGCAGTAAACATGTAAGAAGTGCCCGTAACCAAAAACACCAACGGCACCCTTTTTTCAGCATCCAAATACATTTTCAGGAAGCACTGAAGCGAATGCGCATCCGAAAATTGCCCCAACTGCTCGCCCTCCACCTGAAACGGTTCAAATATGTGGAACAACTGAATCGGCATACCAAATTGTCCTACAGAGTGTTGTTCCCATTAGAGCTTCGGTTGCCTAATGTGGTAAGACTTGGATTAGGGAGAAAAATGCGAAATTGCATTTCAAATATCTAGTATTTGCTTGGTTAGAATTTTCCATTTTTGTTATTTTTTTTTTTGACCATTGTCCTTGAACAACTTCGAATAAATGAAGTGATGGCAAATTCTAAAAACATTCAGAAAGATGCTTCCGCCCAAAGTGATCACATTTACGATTTGGTCGCCGTTGTGGTTCATTGCGGTTCGACGCCCAACCGGGGCCATTACATAACGCTGGTCAAGTCGCACTCGTATTGGCTGCTTTTTGACGACGACATTGTCGATGTATAAGCATAATCATATAACAGAATTAAACCAATTTCTAATTATATTTAATTTTCTTGGTAAAGAAACTTGACGAAGCATCCATCGAAGACTTCTTCGGACTGTCGGACAGCAATGCTCAAAAAAATTCCGAATCTGCGTACATTTTGTTTTACCAGCAAAGGACGAGCCCGCGCTGATCGTTTGAATGGCTTTTCCGTGTCATTTAATTCTGATGGCTTTCAAAACGGGAAATTGCAATTGCTTTTTGGGCTGCTAGTTTTGCTCCTCTCTCATCCAGTGAACTTGTTACTTTTTGTAGTTTGACCATAAAATTGTCGTCAATCTCTCTCCCTCTCTCTCTCTTTCTCCCCCATTGGATTTCTATAAATTGGCCCCTTTATTCGCTACGCTCATAATTTTTGTACGAATATTATTTTATTTTGTTGTTTGTTGTTCGTTCATCACAATGTTTGTTTTGTTCTGCGTGCACTTTGCCATAACTTTCCAAAATATAAATTTGATTAGTGCAGTCTTTTTCAATTGTTCTTTGCTTTTGTTGAATTTACCCCTAAATTTTCTTCCTATTTATACGGTGATGTGCCACTTTTTTCTGCAAAGCCTTGCCCCAAAATTTTGTAGTTTTGATCGGCCCCGTTCGTTTTTCTCAATGGAAGGCGGCGACGATGAGCCCGGCGTTTACATTGAATATCCATTTGAGGAGACGGGCGGAGGTGGCGACGAGAATCGAATAAGGGGTAACTGGTCTTCCAAGTTGGACTATCTGCTCAGGTAACATGCCATCTGCACTTTTTTGTGCGGCCAATTCTTTGTCGGCACTTTTTTTGTCCTTTAGTGCTTTTGGCTATACGTTCGCTCTCGGCAATCTCTGGCGCTTTCCCTATCAGTGCAGTATCCACGGCGGGTTAGTTTTTCAGAGACGGCACTCGAAATTATTCTCAACTCAAAAGTGGCAAAATCCCCGGCTTGATCATCGACCCTTCCCCAGTTTGACAGTCGACCCATTCCCGTTTTTCCATACCCACAATTGCCGATTTGGGCTTTCTGCCCTCCCTCCGGCCCTAGACTGATCGGCAGGCATCTGTCTGCTTGTCTGTCTAATAATGCCCAACTATTTTGCTTACAGAATTGCCTTCTTTGTTCCGTACGTTGTCCTCTTCCTCGTCATTGCACTTCCAATTTGTTTCATTGTAACATTTTGGTTTTTTTGGTCCATTTGCTTTTGTTTGTTCATTTGTGCCTTTATCTCACCCCAGGAACTCTCTCTGGGCCAATTTATCAGTTTGGGTCCGCTTTCTGTATGGAAATTGTCTCCGCTTTTTAAGGGTCAGTCGTTCCTTCAATGGTACATTTCGTTCCAATAAAATGTGCCTAATATTTAAGGTATTGGCGTTTCCATGATGTTCATTTCGTGCATCATCTCCATTTATTACAACATGATCACTTCATGGGCTTTCTATTATATGATCAATTCGCTAAAATTTCCATTGCCATGGGCCACCTGTGGAAATAGTTGGAACAGTGAAAGTATTCAATTTACCTATCGTATTTTTTCTAATTGAGGCCCGGGGCTTCTATTTTTCAATGTCCTTTTAAGAGGGGGTCTATTAGGGGTGAAAGGGAGCGTCTATTAAAGAAAATACGGTAATTAAATGGGCGTAACTTTAAATGCGTTTCCTCTCCATTACACAGATTGTTCCGTCTGGAATAAAGGGGCCGTTGAGACGTGCCGACTGCTTAGTGGGGTCATCTTGGCGAACGGAAGTTGTGCCAATTTTGGCGAAAATTTGGTGGCACCACCAGCATCTGGTAGCAGCCAAATCCAAAACGGCACAATCGTTGCAGCATTCGATCCGAGAAGCGGCGGCGCCGGTGTGATGCCCAGCGTTGAATATTTTCAGTCAGTAGCAGCTTTTTCACATTGAATTTCGACTCATTCTAATTTGATCTGTCCTCCATTAAGCAACCAAGTTTTGATGATCTCTTCCGGAATCATCGATTTCCAAACCGTCAATTGGCAACTGGCAATGTGCGAATTGGACAATCCGCCAAATAATTGCGCACTCATCCCATTCATTTTGCCCCCCTTTTCTTCAGTTGTCTGCTCATTTCTTGGCTTTTCGTCTTTCTTTGCTCCTTCAAGGGGATCAAAACGAGTGGGAAGGTCGTCTACTTTGTTGTGCTGTTCCCTTACATTGTCCTCGTTGCGTTGTTCATCCGTTTCATTACTCTTCCCGGCTCAGTCGACGGACTCTTTCATTACATGCGGCCCGACTGGGGTGTCCTCTATGATTTTGCGGTCCTCCCTTTTTTTTTGATGGTTTGAAATATCCTTTGTCCGTTTGTTTAGGCGTGGGCTGACGCCGCCATCCAAGTGTTCTACTCCTTGTCCACTTGCACCGGCGGCTTCATTATGCTGTCCAGCTACAATCGCTTCCACAACAACATTTTCTCTGACCTTTGGGTGCTTTCATTCCAATTAATATTCATTCATTGGATGATATCCCTCCCCTTTCGTCCATTTTGGTTTTTAGCTTATCGGTTTGGTGGATTTTGTTACTTCTGTGCTCGTTTCGTCCCTTGTTTTCTCCACCATCGGTTTCATTTGTTTCGAAATGGGCATACCCTTCGAGCAATTCCATCTTCAGGAGGGAATTCAGGTTGGGCATTTGCCAAACAAATGGTCCGCCAAAAGTGTAACCCAGGATTTGTCTGGGATACCGAACTGGTTTGAAAATAATTTTTTTTTTGTCTTAGAGGGGTATTTATCCCGTATACTCCCTCTCTCTGGAAATGTCCTTCCCTGGTGGCCAAATAGCAATTTTTGTTAGTAATTTTTGTCATCACTTTTTTTGGTTTAGGTCATCTTCGTTTTCTTTGCCGAAGCACTCTCCAAGTTGCCAGTCGCTCAAATTTATTCATTGCTCTTTTTCTCAATGGTCGCTTTCGTCGTTTTCAATAGCGAAGTTTTTTTTTTGTGCTATTTCGTCGTCCCATTTCATTGTTCTCTTCCTTGTTTATTTAAGTTATTTATCGTCGAAACAATTGTAAGTCATTGGCCTTTAGCCAGCACAATTAAATTTATTATTTTAAAACAAAATAGGCTTACAATTAACATCGGACAATAATTGCCTAATTTGTCCCTTGCTATTCCCAAGCTTTTAGGTCAGCTCAATTTGTGACCAATTCCCTGAGCGTTTGCGAAGTCAGTGTTTATTGGACTAACTGAATTTACTTCATTTTCTAATGTGTCCCTTTTATTCTGAAGGAAATCATCGCCATGTTCTCACCTTCTCTCTTTTCACATTTTTCCTTTTGGGTCTTCCGTTGTGTACTGCGGTAAAAAGTTGAATTTGGCATTTCTATTTCAAAATTTAAGGCCGGAATTTATTGGATTGTTTTGTTCGAACATTTTTGCGCCACATGGCCTCTGATAATCATTGGCTTTTTCGAGGTCATGACTGTGTGTTGGGTTTACGGTCAGTCCATTGCTCACTTTTGTTGGCTGCTCATTACCCTTCAAATTCGTATTTTACGCCATTCCTTCCCCTTGGTACAGGCGTCGACAATTTTCTTGACAATGTCAAATGGATGGTGAGCAGAGAAAGTGCTATGAAAATTCTGTTTCAATTTTGGCTTTTCAGACTGGCTCTTATCCTCCACTGTACCTTTTATGGAAAATCCTCTGGAAGTTCCTCTGCCCTTTTTTGCTTTTGGTTGGTGCCAATTTGGAATTACCGTCGCCTTCCGAGTTTGAATTTCTCCAATTTCCTCCAAAGGCACTTCTGTCGTTGGTTTGGCTGCAACACAACCCGTTGCAGTACAACTCCTTCCTCTTTCCCCGTTGGTCCGTGTTCCTTGGCTGGGCCATCTCTTTGTCTCCCGTCCTCATCATTCTTTTCATGTTCTTCTTCCAATTTTCCACTGTCAGCGGTCCCTTTTCAAAGGTATTTCGTCGCACTTTGAACAACAATTTTATGCTAAAAAAGAACCGAAAGGGAATATTAGAAATGAAACGACTAATCCGTTTTTTTGTTTGGTGTCAAGCGCCTTAGAGAGCTGCTATGCCCGACGGATGATTGGGGGCCGGCGTTGGCAGTGCACCGCGCCGAATTGTATCCAATGCAAATTCCGGAGGCACAAAAACTGATGGTGCCGCCGACCAGCCGAGTGTATCGGAATGCGACGGTCCTCTTATTATTTTTTGTTGTCTTATTAGCATGTTTCCGGGATTCGGACAATATTTTGATGAGGACGAAGGGAACCAATCGATCGAACTCTTCAATGCTTTAGAATGGAAATTCTGTGGAACAATTCATGGACCGGTACAGCAAACCCATCGGCAAGGGCGTCTATCCTCAGCAAGAGTTCGACAAAATCATCTCCAGAAAGCCTTTGCCAGAGAAAGAGACAATTATTTGATGATTGATCGGTCAATTAATCGATGTGTCCAAAAAAAGGCGGAGGATATCTATTTGCATCAATTCGATATGATTCAATTTCTTCGCATATTATTTAGTTCAGTGCCTTTCTTCCCTGCGCCCAATTTTTGTTTTTTTCCCCAAATCTCCGCTCTCATTCATTCATTATTCTCTCATTTAGCCTACCTCTCCTCACTTCCTCCGACTTCGATCAGCCTTCGTTCGTTTATCCCACAATTATTTTAGTCCTCCTTCAGATTTGGTGCAATGAAATTTTTTTATTCCATTTTTACAGCTATATATGTGAATATGCATAAGACTTCTCTTCAGCTTTCATAATTCTCTTTTCTTTTATCTCTCATTGTCTTATTTATTTTACTTTATGTATCTCTTTTCTCTTTAACCAATGGATTCGTTTTTTTACATAAATAAAAAATGAAATGACGCATTATGAGTTTAAAATTGGAAATGTCTTCGATACTTGTGACTTCTGATGGATGACAAAATGCCATTTTCTCTGTCTCTCTTTCTTTAATGACCAATTGAAATATCTTTTTTCTTTCCATAAAGGGTGGTGACATTTTATTGGTTGACACTAACAAAAATGACAAGGCTCGAGGAATTCAACAAAGATTGGGAAATGCACAAAGCGGACTTTGACAAAGCCGAGGTAGGTATAATCATTTCATGTAACGGATAAGTCTGAATCCTTGGGTCATCCTACCGATAACAATTCTAAATCTGCCAGTGAACAAGATTCCCCCAATCTACTTTTTGTTGCTGCTGGTGTTCGGTTCCTTGGGGCCCTTTCCTTCCAATACTGTATTTGGGTTTACTGTAGTGGGTCAGAACACTTGACCGCTGTCAGTCTTACAGTGTGTGTAAACATGTCCAAATCCGTAGGCCGAACATTTGGCCTACCTTCGCTCGTACCGCCAAATGTGCTCAGTGCAAGAAGGCTGTGTGAAGAACATCAAGCATTTGTGGGTGTCATAGGAAGCCAAGTGCACGTATCCAGGATTTGGGTCTGGGGAGTCCGTGTTATCCATGAATCCAATTTGTTTTTATTGTATTTTTATTAGGAAACTTTGGGCCTTGGCTTAAGTGTCTTTGTACTTCCTTCCCCTGGATACGTTCCATATGGAATTCATTAGTTTACCGGATCCATTATAGTATTTTGAGCTTTTCATAGGAAGTACACACTGAAGCAGTTGAGACAGGACATTGACGGGTAGGCATTTCTGTCTTTTGAAAGTAATTCTTCGATCTGTTATTCATCTTCGACAGCACGCACTCATTCATTTTGTCCCCTGAAAACACCTGCCTTTTTTAGCCTTTTGCAAAAGGAAGGGCTGAGCGAGGAGGACAAAGATGGACTGTGCGAAAAGAAAACGCGAGCTTCACAAATGGGCGCCAAAATTGCCGAAATGCAACGCGAATTGCCCGTCCGCGACAATGGGTAAAGGGAGAGGAAGAAGACAACAATTGTGAAGTGAATCGGATAATTTTGTCAGATACTATCTCAACGTCATTTTGGGCTCGAACCTCAACATTTCGCTGCCAACTCCTGACGAACGCTACCGCTACAAGCAGGAATACGAATCGTTCAAACTATCCGTCGCTTGCATTGTAAGCATTGTTTTTTTGGCAAAATGCCATTATTGGTCACTCAGAATTAGAACAATGTCTATTTGGTCGCCTCGTTTTATGTTCCATTTTGTGATTTTCCATCACTTCCGTTTCCTTCACAGATTCTTGCAACATTTTTCGTCATCTTTTTGCTTCCGCCGTTTCGTGCTTTGGACGCCTTTTGCAGCTTTTTATTGGTTTGGTACTACTGCACGTTGGTGAGAGTTGTTACTAGTATTTAAAATTTGCTTAATTTAATCTTTACATTTTATATTTTACATATTCAGACAATACGCGAATCAATCCTTCGTCTGAATGGGTCCCGGATCAAGGGATGGTGGGTGAGTGCTAAGCATTTTAACTTCTTTTTTTAAATTATTCTCATCTGTGGTTGTTCTTTTTTCCTCATTTGCCTGAGGACACCACTAAATTTTCAAAAATTCCTGATGCCACCTGTTGACACCGTCAGACCTCTCTTCTTTACATATATGCCACCCGAGTTTTTCTTACTTTGTTTGTTTCAGGTGTTGCACCATTACATCACTTGCGTTTTATGTTGTATCACTTTGACATGGAGCGGTGGTGAATGTTACGAAATGGTCAGACCAGTGTTTGTTCTGCTGGTTTGTTACGTGAGCAGTGTTCAGATCATTCAGTAAAATTAACATTTTTCTGCCGGTTAATTTTTGGCAATTATGAGTTTGTTTGTTCCCCATTTAGATACAAATATCAGACGGGCTGTCTGCGCAGATTACGTAATTTGTTCAAATTGTTTACATATTTTATTGTTTTTTTTTTCAAATTTTGTTTACTTTTCTTAGATGCTTTGGGACAGCGCCACTCAATGGACATAACCGTCGAAGGTGGCTAGCTTTACAATAAAATGCATAATTGATTGGGCAAGTGTCCCCGTGTTACCAAATTTTTTTTAGGCTTCAGCAGTTGGATGTTCAAGGGCTTGGTAATTCGTGTTGCTCTTTCTCTCAGCAAATCAACCCTTCTCCATTTTAGACATTTCTCCTGCCGTTTTTAATCGGCGGATATGTAAGGCTTTGTTTGAATTAATGTGACGAATGAGTTGGCTTCGGTTGGAGATATCATCGGGGAAATGGACGGACTACGCTTCCATGCACTATCTGAATATTCTCTCTTTCGGAAAATAAACCCCAGGGCTTTGTTTTCAAATAGGGCTTATTTTTCAACCCTCCTCATAAAAAGGTCTCTATTAAGGGGGAGGGCTTTATTTTTCAATCCTCACCGGGGGGTTTTATTTCGGAACCGGACATTTCGTCCAAAGTTACCGCTTGCAGCTCCTGCAAGCTTACTGTGCCTACGTGCTCTTCCATCTGTACTTCCGTTTGGGCTGCTCTCGTGATTGGCAGGTGCTCATCCTCGCCGTCCTCTTCTCGCTGATTGCGATTGGCAATGGAATAACCATCGGTCGGTCGGTGGTCTTCACCAATTTGGCCCACAAATGCCAAATAAAATACGACGCCATTTCCCCCAATTTAGGACTGGTAATTGCGAAGAAAATCCGGGAGAAGAACAAAACTGAGTCGGTCTCCCGAATGGCTTCGAAGTACCGCCTTAAGGCGCTTTGACCAAACAAACGGTGTGGGGTGCATTGAATGTGACATAAACGTACAAATCCGGCCGAAAACTCTTCCAATTAACATTCGTTTCTGACAATCGCTCAACAATGGTGCCACGATTCGTCTGTTTTCTTTGTGTCAATCGATCTCAAATGACCTCAGCTTATTAGCAATATATACAGACTTTTAATTTTTTGTTTTGTATTCACAGCGTATTTTTGAAGCTCACTTTGTTTTTTGTGGACTAATATTAAAATAGAGGCAGAGAATTATGACGACATTTGATGATATAAGTATTTGTGACCCTAAAGTCCGAGCCTTGTTGAGGCTAACCCCCGCCCAACTCCCCTCCCAAAAAAATGGTTTATATTAGCATCATTTACAAATGTTAAGTGAGTTTTATTTCACTGGCGTCTTTTCGACTAGTAAATACAACACAGAAATCATATGAAAGTTTATTTAACATGTTTGGCTCTACGAATTTTGTCCTCCGCCGAATTGGTTGTCGGGGTTGCTAGTCCAATCGCCGATCAGTGGGCCTCGTGTAAGCCTTCGCCTAAAAATAATAATAAAGCCAGGCCCGTAACCAGGGGGGGCCCGAAATCGAAAAAAATGGGAAAAATTTGCATTTTCCCCAGCAAAAGAAAAAAATTTTCCCGATTCCCCCCCCCGAAACCAAAAATTTGTCGATTCCCCCCCCCCGAAAATTTTTTCTGGTTACGGGCTTGAATAAAGCGAATATCCCCCAAAAATGAATTTAACAAAATATACTTGGATGATGAGCAAAAAATTGGAAGGACTTCGTGCGCGTCCACCGGAAGGGCCTAAACATAATAATGAATGCGCATTTATCAAAGTGTATGCGGCAGCCGACTTTTAAATAGATGAACGCGTCAGTGCCGTAACCCTCCAAAGACACCAGGAAAAGATCTCCGTGAAAATACCGCGCATAGAGACGAGACAGCGGAAGACCGTACCCGTAACCTGCCTAAAAAATTCGGATTACAATAACAGACCGCAACCGGACTGAAAAATTGGTAATTAACAAATGGCATTAAAGTGCCGTTCCGCACAAAAACGAGCATTAACCGCCGAAAAGAGGGCAAGGAAATAAAATTGTAATCAAAAGGCCCACAGTGGTTTTGCTTTGGCGCTGTCATTTGCTCGTCACTCACCAGCGGGGCTTGTGCGACCTCCTGAGACGGCGGAGGTGCGGTGCTGTACATGTAATTGAACAGTTTGTTTAGAGTTGTCCTTGGAACACCGCCGCCACGGTCGCTGATCTAAACGGCCGGAGAATGAATGAACCTTTAGAAATGATTATTCTAACTACAACTTTGGAACCAAAAGCATGTACTATAAATAGTGCAATTTTGTGAAAAAGTAAAGACAAGAATACTGCCTGCCCCCTGTCCGTCCATGGGAGTGCCTTGATGGAAAGATCTTCGTAGCCTCGGACCACTCGGACGCACAAGTCGGGCAAGTCCTCGTCAGTGCCAATGTTTTCCACCGTTGCACGCATTGAATTTTTGAACTGAATTCATTTTTTGGCATTATTCCATCGGCCAATTTGCGGACATTCAACACTTACCAGCTCAAACATTATGTGGTAAAGGTGCGAAGGGACCGCCACAATGGAAATGCTGTTGCCCGGACTCACAGCATTATGGCACTCCAATTTGAGCGCGGGCGAAGTCAAATAGTAACGGTCGCAGAGGAAGCGTGCATTTTCGAAAGCATCGTTTACCACCGAGGTGACGTCGCACATTCTGCAAAATGGCAACTTTCAATTGTAAAGGCAAAAACAATGAGCACCCTCTTAAGGAACCTTAGTTGCAGGACTGTAACTCTAGCCGGAGATATTTTCTAAAACAAAATTTCTTATAAAAGGCAAGAAAACCAAAACGGAACACTAAAATGTTGGGTAGCTGATACGGGTACACCTCCAGACCCAAATTTAGTTACGCTATATTTGAACAAACTGACGGGTCGATGCAGCCGACGTGGCGCGGCGATTCCGGCAAAACCGAACCGAACACCTTTTCAAAGAGAGGAAATAGTGAGCACAAATCATTCTTACCACTAAGTGTTGGTACTGCAACATTCTGAAAACAAAGCTTTGTTTATCTTTTTGTTTCCATGGCATATGCATGGGCCGACGACCTTATGGAGATTCTGTTCAGGTAGAAGCGGTCCAGGAAGTATTGAATGCCCTGCTCGCTCCCCGGGTCCAACCCACCCGACTCCTTCAGCTCAATGATCCCTTCCGCCATTGTCTGCACCACGGAACTGTGCCTCCGCAGAATGAGTTGCAATTGATCATTGAACCTGCCGAAATAAAACATGAACATTTGAAATTTAGCGAAATTTTCAAGAAAATAAGCCTTTGCATATGCATTTTGTATTGCATTACCTGAGAACCTCGTCCATTTCACCTGTTGACTTCTCAAAGGTCAACAACTCCTCAAAACTGGTCCGATACCAATCCACCACTTGCTGTGCACTGAAATTGTAATTTTTAAAGATGGCAATGTTAAAAAGAGAATCTTTTGAATTTGTATTCAGCGGTAAGCCTGGCTTTTTTAATATTCAAAAAACCTTCGTGTCTTGAGCAAATTCGGCGGAAGGAGTAGGACCTCCTGCATGATATTGGCAAGTCGGACCAACAATTCTGTCTTGAGAAATGTGAAGGATGATTTGGCAGTCCCATGTCGGCCAAAGTCCAAATACTGAAAATGTATGTTGAAATTAAAAAAAAACCTTCGAGGTCCAACTTGCTGTATGGTAAGCGAACAGGGGTTGAACTGACTGTAGTGGTCGAGTTTCTTGGCCATGCTGCCGAACAGTGACGAAAGATATCTTCGAAGTGCAAGCATTGCCGAGACCCGTAGGAATAACAAATATGGAATATATTTAGTAATAACAAAAATCTATTTTAAAGCGGATGTTTAAAGCTGGTTGCACTTGGAGTTCAATTGGATTTGACACTTTCTAAAATTTTTGCGTGATTTTGATTCTCTGACATTATGTTTTTTGGCGTAATTTATTTTTTCAAAATGTTCGCACGCACTCTTTTCCCGTGTTAACATAGTTCTCGTGATTCAAAACCAATTAGAGGCGACCTTACCTAAATTATTATGTCCCGGAAAAATCCCGGCAAGGATCTCGGTTAAGCTGTACACTTTTTGCTACTCACTCAACAATAGATTTTATCTTAAAGCGATCGGAGTCAGCAGTCAACGCAATTTACATATGTAAATAGTGAAATGTTCTCATGTGGAAAAGCCACGAACAATTGTCGGCAAGCCCAAAGTCATATTAACTACACACAACCAGTCCAATTTTGAACTCCAATGACAACAAAGATTTGTTTTTTTTTTGAGCCTATTCATTTGTGAAATTGTCTCTCGTTTTTTTTGGGCCGTTATGAATAATAATTGTAAATTTTGGCTGAGCTGGCGAATTGGCCCAAACGTGTGGTTGCGCGCTTTCGGTCCGAGTGCGGCGGCGTGTCGACTAAATGCCTCAGTCTCAACAAAACCGACAAATTGTTACAATCGAAATGTATCCTGTTTTTAAGCATTATGATTAAGTTAAACTTAGCGATGAAAACGTGGGTCTATAGTCGGGTCGGTAGGCGGAAATCGAAGTTCCATCTCTCCCAAAAAGTCCAAAAAATAGAATCTTTCAATGTTGGCTTTCTTGTTGAGCGTTTCGTATTATTATTTAAGATTAATACTATATTTGCGAAGAAATTACGATACGATATGACCAGAAAGTTTTATTAAAGCGTTAAAAGCGATAGGCAATATGCGACACGGATCTCATCACTGTATTGTATGTAAAATAATATAAGTAAACAAAAACATCACACATATTTGTAAATCATCGCGCCTACAGTACTCTCTTTCGCCAGGGCGTAAACGCCAACGACGGGTCGGTCTTTCTGCCCCCCCCCCCCCGTCACAGTGTTCGACTTGGAATTTTGTTTGTTTTTTTTTTCTTTGCAAAAATGAGCAGTGAACCGAAGTGAGAATTGATCATTGTTGAATCGGGTGAACAGCGAGCGGCTGATGGGGCGAGTCATTTATTGTATTTGTTTGTTTTCACTCATTTCATTTCGCTGCCCTTTCCCTCCCCTCCGGCGCCCTTTCTCACATTTTATGAGCCAATTCACAACTTTTGAACCGTTCTGTCCGTCTCCCCCATAACGGGGCGTGTGTGTGTGTTTGTTTACAGCTTCTTCTTCTTCCCCTTCCCTGTCCGTTCGTTCGCTTTATGGGCGGTGGCGGCGGTCGTTGTCGTTGTGCCGTGCCGGTCGATTGTGCAAGTTCAGCCACCGCTCACTCCTTCAGCAGCAGTGGCAGTTAACACTACGCCGTAAGGGAGCGATGGGAGAGGGACGGACGGACGGACGGGGCAGGTGCATGGAATTCAGCAGCAGGACAATAAACCTTTGCTCTGGAAAGAACCCAATCAATCCGCGGGGGACCATCACCTTCACCACCACCACCACTACCTTCGCGTTATGGCGACGGGCGGGGGACGGGGGAGGAGGGCAAAGAGTGCCGCGCCATTGGGACGGATCGTCGGATGAAATGAATTCATGACCCATCCCCCCTCCCTCCCCCCTCCCCCCTCCCCCTGCCCCCCTCCCGCCATTGCCTTCATTCGTTCGGGTTCGTTGTCCATTTGAATTTGTCGAGAAGCGACTTCTCACAATCAGAACTCATTTCATCTCTTTATTTTACGTTAAAAAGCGGTCAATTTTTTGATAAGCAAGAATATTAGCCGAAGGATCGATCACTTTAATGCTTTTTGATGGCATTATTACTTTGCAGCTGATCCACAATAATGCCCTTCTGCAAGTCCCCCCCCCCCCCTCCGTAGGGGACGGTGGGGAGAAGGGCATTTTCCACTCGCAAAGGATGGATTCAGATGGATTGGGGGAGGGGGGGGGGGGGAGGGGGAGATCGGGACGAGGATATATTTGAGTGACCGACCCGCCAGTGACCACCAAGGCCATGAATTGTTTGTGCGAATGAATGGGGTAGTAGCATGGGAGACTGTAAGGGACGGAGGGAGCACTGCTGGATGGGATATTGAATGGGTGGGAGGCGATGGATGGGGGGATGGATTTGGAATTTGGCGGGGTGGGGGAACGTATGGACCACCAAATCTTCGTCTCAATTCCACAACGGATTAATGGATTAATATTTTTTTTATAAAATAAATATCATGAACTTTTAATCTCTTGCTTTTTTCATCCTTTTCCGTCGAAACGAATTGCGTTCGTCCGCCGTTTTCTTCATTTTCGGGGATGGGCATTCAATGATTGGAAGGGCTTATTCCCCAATTGGGGGGATTGTCCACCGATCACTCCTTTATCCTCCTCCTCCTCCTCCCTCTCCTCAGTATTCCCCTCTTATCCCTCCTTCTCTCATATATCCATTTTTGTCTCCGATGCCTAACAATAACAATGCATAAGGTCCCTCGCTCCCTCCCAGCATCGTTTCTTCAAAACCCATTCCTCACTCGCTTCTCCCCTCCCCCCCCTCGCCTTCTTCGCCCACTTCCGCCGCCCTTCGCTCCCGATTCGGCCATATTTCACACTGTGAGGGTGGGGGTGGAAGCGGCATTCAATCCATTCACCCGTCCGTCCATTCTCCGCCCCCCCCCGCTTCTATCCCCTCCGGGCTCTTCCTTCTTCTTCCCCATGCCAAACAGTGTCCCCCCCCATCCTTCATCCTCCTCCTCCCTATTTTATCCCATGCCCTGTAATTACGGTTAAGCAACGAAGCGGGGGGGGGGGGGAGAGAAAGAGAGAGAGAGAGGCAAGCAATGGATGAGGAGAATAAAAGAGAGGGGGGGGGAAGAGGTGCACATAATTGGAGCTCTCCATCCTCCAGTCTGTGGCGACGACGGAAGAGGAAGCAGACGTGAAGAGCGGTAGGGGGAAAACTGAACCGGAAGACAGCAAGACGGAAAGAGGGAGGGGGGGAGGGGAGGTTGGCAAGGGAAGGGGAGGGGTGAGAAGAGAAGGGGGGAAGGGGGGGGGGGAGGGAGCGGAGGAATGGGAGGACGGGGGGGAGGGAGTGATGGGAAAGGGGACGTTTGTTGGTAGGGCTTGTGATGGGCATGAAAAAAGTGCCGCAGGGAATCTCCCTCATATCTCAACATCAAATTAACTGCCTTAGGACATTCCCGCGCGAAAACAATGGACAAAAAGGCAAAAAAGTAGACAAAGGTCGCGTGCGCGGGCATGGACGGCGATGATCATCAATTTGCCTGGGGGATGGGCAGTGGTCGATTGCCCACGGCATATCACAGCCTTTTATTTTCTCTGATAGAGAGCGCCTCGGGCAGAGCCATTGCCATGCCAATGAAAATTTGTTCGTCGTTTCAGTGACCAATTCGATCAAACAAATGGCGAACAAATCTCCCCCGGCCCCGTCAATGTTTCGCATTGTTCGCCTTCCTTTTCATCCACAGTATCTTTGCGTGTCTCCCCGTCCGTCGTCGTCATTTGTTCGAACACATGTTCCCCCCTCCCCCGTCCCCCCTCTTTCTTAGCCGGGACCCCCACTGCGCGGGGATGGCGTCGTCGTCGTCATCCGTTCCTTTCGGCCCACCTCCCTCCTCCCTCCCTTGTCCCTCAATGTGATGGATTCACTGCGCAATTGTCTCATCCGCTCGCCCCTCCCCCCCCCCAGCAGTGCTCCTCTCATCCGATAATCCTTAACCCAACCCAACCAAATAAATCCCTTCCCCCCCCCCTCTTCACCCCATCCAAAGTGTGTGTATTTGCTGCTTCCCCTTCCGTTTTGACAATGGATTGGATGCTGCTGAAGATGAGCAGCAAATACAATTTTCCCCGCCTTCGGAGAGCCGTCGCCGCCGGCCGCAAAGTCAAAGCGTCTCATCACACCTTTCCGGATACACACAACGTCAATTTGGACGACTGGATTGACTGTGCTTACTGACTACTGACTCTTCCTTCTTCTCTTCCCATGGTCGTCGTCGTCCTCCATTCCATTCCGCCTCACTTCCCCTCCTCCCCTCCTCCCCCGTCCGATTTTGCCCTGTTCCCTCCTCTTCCATCTTCTTCTTCTTCACTTCCCCTCCCCTACCAACTCACCTCCACTTCCATCCCTCTCCTCCTCCTGCTGCTCTTTCCAGTTTTGTGGTGGCGGAATCGGAGAAGAACAGTGGGAAGAATGAGGTGGGAGTGGATAAAACCGATGGCGGCAAAAGGCGACAATTAATTCCCCTCGGGGGACATTGGGGAATGAGGTGGGATGCGAAGAGTCCACCCCTCCCCTCACCCCCCATTCCCCCCTCTTCCCATTCCTCATCCTTCTCATCCTACCTCATTCCAGCACTCACATCTGGTGCTGGATGCGAAGGTCTGTGTTTCATGAATGCGCAGAAAAAAAGGGCAAATTGGGGGTTTGGAGATTGAGGGAAGGCGAGGGGGGCGGGGGGGGGGGGAATGAATGGAAGGGGAAAGGTCCATTGGTTGGTCGGATGAACGAATGAATGGAATATCCATTGAAAGTTGTGGAGGGATCGACGAATTCACGCCGTCATCCGTCCAGCGACAAAAGGGACAGTCAACTCACTCATTCACTCACCACCCGTACTTCCTCTCACCAGTAACAAAGTTCGCCAAACAAAGGACAGACAATGTGCTGCTGCTGGGCGGTACGAATGGAACGATTGGGCGGGAGGGGGCGAAAGGGAAGGGGGAGGGGTAAGCGGGAGAAGGGGGGGGCAGTGGAGCGGAGGGGGTGGGGGAGAGGGCATGGGGAGAAAGAGGGATGGGGGGTAGGCCGGAGGGGGTAAGCGGGGAGGGGGTGGGGAAAGAGGGGGCACAGCAACAAGAGGAGGGGGAAAAGGGGGGGGAGAGGGGAGAGGGAGAGGGTGGGGGGAGGCAGGGGGCGACGGCGACCCGACGCGGCGCTTCCTTTTCCCGTCCGGCCTCTTTTGTGTGAAATGTGAAAAGGCCGTCAAAGGGCTAGCGGAAGGGTATAAGGTACAGTATCGGCTTTGGCGAGATGAGAATGACGGAGGCGCTGAGCGGTTGATATGGCAAACGGAAGGAGGCACATTTTGAGAGGGAATGAATGGCCAACCGTTTGAGTGGGGGGGGGGGGGGGAGGCGCCCATCCCATCAATCTGAGGCAGCGGCGCCGTAAATGGAATGGACAGCAAAAGAGAGTTAACACCCGCGGGGACGGCACCATTTGAAATTGATGGCACAAACGAAGAAGCATCGGATTTTGTCGAACATCGTTCGCGCGCACTTTCTCGCACATCAAACGGAAAACTTGAAAGAAGCGGAATTTGAAGGGTGAAGAAAGAAGGAAGAGGAAGAAGATTCCAGTTTGCACCCAATTGGCGCCCACTCGCCCCCTCTCTTTTTCCTTTCCCTCCCGGTGCCCCCTTCCCCCTTCCTCCACTCCCTCCTCCAGCGTTTGCCTTTCCCTGTCCATCCACGCCTCCCTCCCGCCCCCCATATTCCACCGTCATCAAATAGCCAATCGGAGGTTCGCCCCGCCCCTCCTCAGCGCCACGTCTGCCCCATTCCTTCGTCGTCGGCACCCCCCCTTCATCATCAGCAGGAGGGGGGCAGGGGGGGGGGGAGGCAAATAATGGGGGCGGGTGCTGCGTGTACGTACAATGAATGAACGAGCGAATGAGTGTGCACACCTTCCAGCCCCGTCGGCTGCTTGCTTCTGCTGCTGCTGCTGAAGGTGTACAATTGGCGGCTCTTCCCTCTCTCCCTCCCTCCCTCCTCTCTCCCCTCTTTTGCCTTTCTCCCCCTCAGTCCTCTCCAATTTTTGTCCCTTCGCTCCCCTCTCCCCCCGGGCGTCCATAATTGTTGCCCTTCCACTCACTCACTCACTCACTCACTCATCCAGCAGATTGGCCCACTCCCTAATTGCCTCCCTTCCACAGAGGCTAATTGCCCGATCATTGCCGCCGCCCTTCTATGTCTACCGCCGCCCTTCCCGACGCCATTGCGAGTGCCGCCGCCGCCGCCGTCGACTCACTTCCGTCGGCTGTTCCCGAATATTGTTCGTCCCTCGCGGCTTCCTCCTCCTCATCCTCCGAGCTAATGTGCGGCTCAGGCGCCATCGGCGCACGGATTGGCTTCGCCGGCGGCAACGCCGAACCGGTGGATCAGAAGCCGTCCGTTGGATTTCCTCTTTTGGCGGCGGATCATGCCAAACTGGGCACAGTTGTGGACCAATTGAATTTCGACCACAAGTCCTTGAACTTCGACCAAAAGCCCATGAACTTTGACCAGAAGCCGCCCTGTTTTGCGAACAGTTCGACGGCAGACACTGCGGCATTTATGCTTTCAAATGGGTACGCATTTGGCCGCCCAAAATATGGCACTTTCCCAATGGCCACTTTTTAACCGAAAAAACCTCAATATTCAAAAGTTTTCCCGCCCCCCTCCCCTCGTATCCGTAAAACCGACGCCCTAATTTTCAAGATTCCACTCGTTTTATGGAAATCGAAGCCCCCTTTATCCCATTAAAATTGAATTGTATTTGTTAAAATTCTCTAAATTATATTTTTTGAGACACCCCCAGGGGAAAGACTTACTCACAATTTAATTGGGTTTTGCTCATCAATTCCCTTTCGAAAACATTCCCCCCTCCCTCTTCATTATCAGGTCACTGTCCTCTGCCAATCCATCGTCCGCTTATTACACCAATGTCAACAACGGCGCCTATTTCTACGCCGGCTTTGGCGGCCCATCGGAGCTGTACTCCGCCGCGACCACTTCGGATGGCCACCACCACCACCATGGACATGGACATGGACATGGCCACGGCAGCCTCGGCGGTCATCACCAACACTTTTTTTATCCCAACCAACCGGCAAGCTCCCCCGAAGGTGGGCCCGCCAACCAATCAAAAGGGGCTTTTCAGGGACCTTTTTTGGGGAACGATTGGACGATTGGCCGACATTTGCTGCGCGGGGCACGGCAAAAATCGCAAAATGAACTAAACTAATTATTCTTTGTATCATTCGAAATATTAAAAAATCAAAAAATTTGGCCAAGTTTCGGAGAATTTATGAACAAAAATGCACCATAATTTTTTGGAATACCTAGTTTTTGCCTATCTTTTTATCATAACTTTTCCAAAACTTAACTAATTTTTTTAACTTTTGGATATGATAACCAACGTTTAGTTCATTCTGCAATTTTAAAGATATATCTTGTGCCACAAATATCGCATCACCGCCCTCCCCCCGTGGATATGTGCCAAGGCTTTGGCCCGGGCTTTTGACAGATTTCGCATTGTCATGGCATTATCCCATTTTGGGATACAAATAATGTGAAAAGGCAAGCTTTGCCGCCAACACATTGATTATTATTCAATCGCACGCAACGGAGGGGGCCCCCAAGGACGAGGGGGGAAAAAGAGGAGGGGGGGGAGGGGGGGAGGGAGTCGATAGGGGCACAACCCTTCGCCACTGAAACGGCGATGGCTGCCAATTATCACCGAATTGCCCGCCCAAATTGGCGCAATTTCGTTCGACACAGCGCCATCGAATGAATTGAATTGACTGTTTGCACCCGCCGGGTTTTTTTTGGGGGGATGCTCTTTTTGGGGTATTTGTTTTTCTCGTTGATTCTTTAAATTATAAATGCTCCAAAAAAACATTTTCCCCTGGAGGGTTCACAAATGAATCGTCGCCCGGCACCGGTGCGTCATCGTCCGCCAACGGCGGCAGCGCGACGGCGGGCCCGTCGACGCGAATCATCGAAGGCAGCGAAGTGCACATAAATGCCAAAGGCAAAAAGACGCGCAAGCCGAGGACCATCTACTCCAGTGCGCAGTTGGCAGAGCTCAACCAGAGGTAGGTGTAGTTGAGCATTGGCACGACAAAGTGACGCACGCAAAAAGGCACGACAAAAAAGGGGCGACGAATCGCTGTCGCGGCCTGCGAATTGGGGCCCTCCCCCCGCGCCGCAACCAAATCACTTTCCGATTTGGAGGGCATTAAATGATCTGCCTGATCTGTTGAGAATTCCCTGAAACTACATGTCTTTTTTTTTGCATCAAGGTTCTTACTCTCGCAATATTTGGCATTGCCGGAACGGGCCGAGCTGGCTAATAATTTGGGACTTTCCCAAACACAGGTAAAGCCGCCGGGGGGGGGGGGGGGAAGGAGGGGGAGGGGATCTTTGCGCAAGGCGGGGAAAGTGGTCGTTGTGCTTGCTGCTGATGCGCTTATCTTTGGGCCGATCTACTCCCCCGTTGTCTCTCTCTCTATCCACTCACTCCTTTCG
Source organism: Heterodera carotae (assembly GCA_024500135.1). NCBI lineage: Eukaryota > Metazoa > Nematoda > Chromadorea > Rhabditida > Heteroderidae > Heterodera > Heterodera carotae. The sequence continues at coordinate 59,828 of JAKKIK010000047.1, forward strand.
GATGACAATGTCATTTTCCCCCGGGGGGAAGAGGGGGAGGGGGCACGTGCACCTGTCACCGGATGGATGAGGAAGACAAAAAAAAATGAGAGGAAAGATGAGGTTAGTGAAGGGGAAGGAGAGGGGAAGAGGAAGAGACAGAGGGGGGGGGGGGGGGGGGGGG
>JAKKIK010000048.1:0-59575 GCA_024500135.1 Heterodera carotae
AGTTGGCTGGGACGGAGTTGGCTTGGGACGGAGTTGGCTTGGGACGGAGTTGGCGGGACGGAGTTGGCTGGGACGGAGTTGGCGGGACGGAGTTGACCCGTACCGCCAAAACCCGGTTACTTTTGCAAATTACCGAATGGATAAAATTTAGAAAGAAAAGTTTTTCATAAAAGACTCAGAGGTAATTAAAGAATTTCATTTGACGTTAATGAATTACACCTTTGCCCAATTTAAATTACCATTTCCAATAGATGCAACAACTAGAGAGCGGATTTTTCTAATTTGACAAGACTTGGCCGGATTGACTTTAAAAAACGTAGGCCACAGGGCCGGGTTGCCGGGCCCTGCAAAACCATGTAAAGACCGCCTCCCTTTCTGGTCTCTAATAATAACCATTAATGAAATCAAGTTTGTTTATGTTTTAATTATGCATCTCTTATTTTAAGATACCATTTTTTACAATGAATTATCAACAACAATCACAACTTTTTTCGGCCTATAATAATCCATCCGAGGGCGGCGAAGACAGTCAGTCTTGATTAGGGACCTTAGGGGGGGGTGGGTCGACAAGATTGTTTAAAAACAGGGTAAAATTTCAGTAAATTGGGCCCAGCTGGCTCAACGATGGATTCAAACGCAACATTCGCAGCAACAACCATATCCTACCCAGCCACCACCTCCACCTCCATCGCGTTTACCATATTCACATGGTTCAAACTTACTTAATAAAGGCCATTCAAGTTTAGTTGTCATTGATTGAGAGCATTGTTTGTTTAGGAGTTCCTCCTTCTGTTCCTCTGTTTCATGGAATGCCACCACCTCCGCCACCAAGCCGAGCACCTGGATTCTTTCCAACACCGCTTTCCCATGTGTCCGTTGGACCTCCTCAAAATAATTGGAGGCCTTTGCAACACTGGGCCCACCCGCCTTCAAACATTATTGGATATCCGTCTCAAGCAAGGGCGTCGGTTGCTAACCATTCGTTTTTTCCTCAAGGTCCAAGTGCTCGACATGATGAAGAAGAGGTTTGATTAGATTTTCGTGTAAACATTGAGAAATAGCTGGACTGGACATCATGATTGCCTTTCTTTGTTATTGAAATTGCTGGTTTCAGTATCAAGCCCATTACGACCCATCTCTTGAGCAAGATGATTCCATTGATCAACGGCCTCCTGTCCCTGAGGGAGCAATGGCCCATTGGATGGCCACTCCATGGAATGCTGGGATGTTCCCTCCAAATTTCATGCCGATAATTGGTTTTTCCTTCCAAAATTAATCTTTAAATAAATGCATTTTTTAGACACTCAAATGAGGAAGAGACTTCCCGCTTGGATTTTGGATGGGCTGGAGAAAGCTGAGCGAGAAAAGCAGAAGAAAATGGAAAAGGAGGAATTTGAGAGAAGGCGAAAAGAGAGAGAAGAGGAAAAACAAAGGCAAAGAGAGGCGAAAGGAATCGGCAAATTTGTAAGACTTAAAAGTATAATCCGGTCTATTCGCGCAAATTTAGGAAGATGACAGTGACGACGGCGATGATGCTGATGACAATGAAGAGCATGCCAATTCGTCAAACCAAAATGCGAAGCATCCTTTACCAGTTCGCAAATTTCGCGAATTTATCACTGAAACAAAATGTGACGAAAATGAAGAGGAAATAGAAGAAGTTAGGACAGATGAGCAACGGCTGGAAGAGGCGGTACGCCTATTGCTTTTAAAATACACTTGCGACTGTAAGCTAATTTAAGCTAATGATAGTGCGACGTTTGATGACGACGGTACTGTTGGAAACGACGAATAGGGAGTTTGAAAGAATTGCCGAAGAAGTGTTGACGAAGGGGAAGGCCAAAGGTAGCCGGAAGGATGGTGGGATGGACTGCCTCGTCCCAATTGGGGCTCAAACTTTCCAACCGGGAAATGCCATCGTAGTGTAAATTGTTGCGCGTCTACATTCAGTCCCAAATTGTTTCCCATTTCCACCCTCCTCTTTTGTTCAGCTCAACCAAAGATTCTTGCTCAAAGCACTGCGCTTGCCGCATTGACTTCGCTTGTTGGTAAGCCTATTATTGTAAATCATCACTTGTTTCATTTTATTCCCTCCCGCATCATCAATGTTTTCAAGAGGGGCATCGAACAGACAATCATCTAAAAATTGACTTAAATAATCCCCATCTCAAATCAGTCATTAAGAACTTTTAATTGTTAAATAATCCCCATCTCAAATCAGTCATTAAGAACTTTTAATTGTTACTTTATTTATCCGAATCTGTCCACGAGGGGATGGCCGTGACCTGTCAAGATGTCCCAATTGAAATTTACTCGAAGCCCCTTTAATTTATTCGCGAATTACTGTTTTATTGTGATTTTTATTTCAGATAAACATTAATTAAGCTAACCCATCTTGTTTACTGACCATTTGTAAAACTTGTATAGGGAATGATGAAGATTTGTCCAGCAGTGAAGACGAAGAAGAAAATGAACCGCCAAAAAAATTGGAAGTTTCAATGGGAAGCAAACAAACTAATGATAAGAACGAGAAGCAAGCAAAGCATGGGATAAATAGCGCTGAAGCCAATGGCGGAAGTGAACCGGTGGTTTTTAAGGTACCATTGGCTCCTCCACAAGTGAAAAGGTCGGCTACATACTGCCATGCCATTTTTATCAATTTACATTGAATGACTACGAATTCAAGTTAATCGTTATTGTTTTAAGGAAGGAGGAAGGCGACCAGCACAGTTTGGTTGACAAAGAAATACAACAGCAAAAAGAGGAGGAAAGGGAAGATAAAAGGCGGAAGGACATCAAAAAGAAATCTGAGGTTGGTCGAGATCATGCTAAAGGTGACAGCGAGGTGAGCGGAGGAGTAGCACTGTCTTCGTCGAGGCGTCATGAGAAGGAGACAACTGGAAGAAGTGGTCATGGAGAAACCACAAAGCGCAGACACCGAGGACGCGATGAAGACCGTGAACGGAGGAGTGATCGTGATAGGCGAGAAGACAGGGAAAAACATTCAAAATCCGACCGAAGGGTATGCAAATTGGCTGATATTAAGTCGATTTGAAATACGATTATGGCTGTTTTTCGACGCACTTAAAAGGGCTATTGCTATAGTTGCAAATAGCTTTCCTTATACTATCGTATACTGTCAGAGAGAACAGGATTTGCCCGCTCAGTACCGACTGGACAATAGGGACAAAGGCGAGCGTGTTGTAGAGAGAAAGCGAAGGCGATCGCGCAGCCGAAGTCCAACAAACAGACGACACCACAGTGATTCATCACCGCGTCATTGACGCACTCGATCTTGCACTTTATCGGAATCCCTGATTTGCTATAGAACTTTAATATATAAAGTTGTTTTTATGTCAACTCAATGACTAACAAATCATTAATTGTAAAACTGTAATGATTTTCGTTCTATTATGAGACTAATTTCTAACTGTCTTGAATGTAGTTAAAAAATCAAGCTGTTTTAATTTGCTGATGTGGGAGACCTGCGACTCGAAAATGGGCAAAAAGGCTATCCCATTTTTGTAAAAGTAATCTTTGTATCTTCGCTACAAAAATCCCGCAGACACTTGCCCAGTTTAATGCATAATTTGCATTTGGAAATTCTCACGTTTGCGCTTTCAAACCGACTCGAATCCGGGGTTTATGAATCGTTTTTTTGCAGCTATATAAACGAGAGATTTTGACATGACTAGTACTTCAACCCTTTTTATCCAAAAATCCAGCGTAACAAACATCAACAATCAGACAACAACGATCGGATACATAAGAAATAACTCAAAATTTGTCAAATGCTTTCTTCGCTCCTGACGCTTTGATAACTTTGAGCACATTGAACCGGACCGTCTTGCTCAGTGGACGACACTCGCCGATTGTAACGATATCGCCAATAGACACATCCCTGTAGCGAAAACATATTTCTACACGGGAACTTGCTTTTGTACTAGTGCACTTAGCTCAATATTTTTTACAGCACCTCAACAAAATGCAAATCTTTTGCCTGGAATTGCTATAAATGCAGACCGTTTTTAATCCTACATTCTGAAACCCCTCTAAAAAATTTCATGAAATGCTGTTTTCAGTTTTTACCTGAAACAAGGAGAGCAGTGGACGGACATATTCTTGTGTCGTTTCTCGTAACGACGATACTTTGGCACGAAATGCAAATAGTCGCGACGAATAACAATCGTTCGCTGCATTTTGTTTTTGATCACCACTCCCGTGAGAATGCGGCCGCGGATGGAAACATTCCCAGTGAAAGGACATTTCTTGTCGATGTATATGCCCTCAATAGCCTAAACATCCGAGTCCTCATAAAGGTGTAAATGCAATTGAAAAACAACCTCGCGAGGAGTTTTAAAACCGAGTCCGACATTCTTCCAATAACGGTCTTTGTTCGGCGCCTTTTTTCCAATCCCTTGGGTTCTGAACTTGTCGTTCAAGAAGACAGTCGGCTGTTTTTGGAATGCGCGCTCAGTTTGTTCTGCCATTAAAAAATGAAGACGATAATACCTTAAGGAAATGTTAAATTAAACAAAAAAAACTTTATAGTGAAGTATAAATATAAGCAAAAAAGGTACATAATGTGGAAATTCCACCTATACATAAATCGTTTAAAAAGTCAGCTTAACTAATTCTAATTTTAAAACCAAATCCAAAAGTATGTGAAAATAAAGGACAGTATTAATCGGTGAAAGAAGCACATCTACAGATGCAACCTGATTCCTGCTTTTTTAGTCCGGATTCCATTCAGGATTTTGTATGGAAATTGTGCTTAAAAATATTAGATTTTTTTTAATATTAATGTGGCGAAACGTTAACACAATTATTTATTCGAAGTACCGTACTTCTTAAGGAGCCTTGAGGCTCTATTTTTCAACACCTTACAAAAAGGGGACGTCATATATAATTTTAGAATGGCTTTATCCTTTCTTTTTTTACTTGAATTGAAACAGCAAAAATTGAATTAAGTGAAGGCTTAAAATTTTCTCATAATCCCAAAAGTTCTATTTGAAGCGAGCCGAACGGAGGGTTTAAGATTCGTCTAATAAATTAAAAAAATGTCCACTCATCAGCAGGAGTTTCCCATGAATTAGAATTCTTTTTGATCCTCAACTGTTACGGTCTGCAGTATTCGTTCTCTTCCCTTTAATGTATTTTCCCGCCGATGAATGGTCGTCCTTAGTCAAAATGTCCTTCTCATCCCATTGCGTTTATATGTTTTCCCTCATTCATTCATTCAGTCTCTCCAGCACATTAATCTGCTGTTCTTCTCCTTTCCTAGATATTCCCCAGTATTTCTCTTTTTGTTGCTGCCGTTTCCTTCCAAATCGATCGTTGCGCATCGGACTGACAGAAGAGAGTGAGTGAGTGTTGCTCGTTGCCACTCTTTTGTTGTGTTGCCCTCCACCAGATTTTAGAAAGGACGAAAAAATTGTATTTAAGTGTTCGTTCTCTTTGCACTTTAATTTTTTTAATTTTTACGACAGATTATCCGTAATAATACCGTTCATATGTTTGAAAATCCTTAAATATTACCCCCTCAAACATTATACCATCATCAAGGTACACAAAAAAACACTTACTTTGGCGTAACCAAGTGAAAATTAACCAACACCACGGCGATGATTGGTGCAATCGCCCCTTATCTTACGAAGATCCGTCGAAGGTCTTATCAACTTATCCGCATCTTACGAATTCAAAATGTTACCGGTCAAAGCGTAAAACCCTAACAAATAAGCCATTTCATATGTTTTTCTGTGTGTTGACACAATGAATACAATGATAAATATTTAAGTTACCAATCAAATGATATCATTGACCGACTCAATTACCAATACACTGCCATGCTTCTCTCCTTTGCCGCCATCACAATGGCGGCCACCCAATACGTCGGGAAGCCCATTCAGGCAAATGAATGCGTGTATTCATTGTACAACGAAATTTGATTATAAGCATTTCAGTGTTGGGTGCCGCCGGAATTCACCGGGGCATGGGAAAAGTAACAATTAAAATGAGTGAATTAAACATGGGCTTAATGTTCAATAATGGCAGATATGCGGAGACGTATTGCTTTGTGAAAGGTCAGTCATCTCTCCGTGTTGATGGTATACTGTAGTAAAATAATATAATTCGTTATTTTGGGCACATATTTTTTGCCAATCGATGACTCAATTGACAATTCCTATAACCAACGTGAAAATATTTTCATCGGATATTATCAGTGGGTAAGTAATGCAGCTGCAAATGGAACTAACCAAGCGTGGTAAAACGAATGGTTAAAGGTTCCACTTGTGCTGGCAGCACAAGCCATCCTTTTTTACCTTCCGTCGTTCATTTGGAAGTCATGCAATTTCAGTACCGGTGAAATTCTCCTTTTTTTTTTGATTGTGCCTTATGTCTGCCCACCCAACCTTCAAAGGCATTAACGTGAAAAGTGTGCTGAACAGTGCGGCATTGGTTAAAAAGAAATTTGACAAGGATACTCGCGGTGCCCAAGTAGAAAAGGCGGCCAATCATTTGACGGTCAATTTTGGGATTCCGATTATTCCAATGGATGCCCCCCTTTTAGGAAGCATTGGACATGCAAAGAGAGCTAAAAACAAGTGAGTTTTCATTTTGCAAATACGAAACGGAAGCTTTGTTCAGCTACGATGTTTCTGTCCAATTTGGGGAAGCGTAACGGCATTTTCCTCGTCTGTTTGTATTTGTTCACCAAATTGCTTTATGTCGCCAATGTCTTCCTACAATTTATCATTCTGAATGCCTTCCTCGGCCCCCAATACACTTTCTGGGGGGTTGGAATTCTCACGGACATTTGGAACGGAAGAGAATGGAGCGAGTAAATTGCATCAAATTTGATTTAAATTTACTACGATATTCCTAAATGAAAGGTCCGGACATTTTCCACGTGTTACGATGTGCGACTTCAATGTCCGCGTCCTCGGTAACATTCATCGATGGACCGTCCAATGTGTGCTGATGATCAATATGTTCAACGAAAAGATTTTTCTGTTCTTTTGGTGAGAGCGATCCACAAAAAAAGGAACAACCCTTTTGGTTTCTCTCATACCTTAAGGTTTTGGTTCATTTTTGTCGGTATTCTCTCTGTGCTTAGTCTTCTTTACTGGACAGTTGCCGGTTTGCTTCCCGGCTTTCAGAAGGCTTATGTGTGCAAATATCTCCGCTGTGTGGGCATTATTGCCCATTTCACTACTCACAGAGATCAACGATTGATCGACTCATTTTTGCGAGATTTCCTACGTAGCGATGGAGTGTTTTTGTTAAGAATGATCCAGGCAATTTTTTTGGGGAAAGCCGTAATACTCCTGTTCATGTTCACAATATACAGACAAATGGTGGTGATTTACTGGTTGGAGAGATCATTGCCGCATTGTTCAACCGCTATCAAGCGAAACATGAACAGATCGGCAGCGACCCGTCAGCATCGACGCCACAAACGGCAGGTGCAGCAACGCCAGGCTCGACCACACTCTGATGAGTAGAAGGCACTTGTGATCCATGAATTGATTTTACACTTTGATATGTATGCACACATTTTATACATAAAGAAAGGTCCGACAGAAAAGGCAATTTTGAGTTCTAACCGAAATCCCCAGATTACCCAAGAGAAATATGTAAGAACTTTTCTTTAAGAAAAAAAAACGTGCCCTAAATCAGAAATTGTCTTGAAACGTAGGAATGAGACCTCTGAACAGATAGAGAAGGAAAATGTGATAGAATCGCCTTTTTTTGGGCATTGAGTGATTGGATGACTCATCTTTTTTCCCGCCGGCGCTACTTCCCTCCTTTCACCCTTCGCATTACCTCTCAGTCTCTGACTCACGGCTCTCTTCTTTTAACATTAGTCCCTTCTCTCTCTTAGCGACGACTCATTTCTCTGTCATTCCTTCCCGCATTTTCCGCGATTTCGAAATCCTTCACATTGCTTACAAATTAGTGCTTTAATCATTTAAAACGTTAACAGCGGCGGTTGTTGTTTTGTGGCCTCCCTCGTGTTGTTTTCGTGGTCATCCATTTTTTTTTGATTCGTCATCTCCATCCTACCCATGCCACCCATCTTTTCATGTTGCATATGTACAACGTATGTTAATCATAAATATACAAATATTTTCCCCCAGAGCGGCTGATTTGCAAGATATCAATGTCGAACCACGATAGAATGATAAATCTTAATAATGCAAATGTCAGAAAATACGACGACAGAAAAGAAAGGAATGTCGGTGCGTTCGGAACTAACTCGGACAAATATGACGACAGAAAAGAAAGAAATGTCGGTGCGTTCGGAACCAACTCAGACAACGCAACGTTTGAGGTTTGCTTTTTCAAGGTTGTTTGTGTTCCTCGATTCGTGATTTGCCTGCTTTTTTCAGAGTTGGGCTTGCGAATCTTTCAATCTTTTCGAATTTTTGGGAGAAGATACATCGCCTTTCGATGAAGTTGTTCCTGAGAAGTTGGATGAAGATGAGATCGAAAAGCAAAAGGAGGACGCCATGTACTCGCAGTTCCAATACAGTGACATGCTAATTGGGGGACAGCATCCGTCCGTTTCCCAGCATGGTCTTAATGCCAGTGAAGCATATTTAGTGGACGAAACTTCGTTTTCAGATTTTGGTGCCAATGATTTTGGCAGTGTACCAACTGACGGCTGCTCAGATTACGATGTTCCCAATACATTTCGAGACGAAACTGCCTTTTCTATACACCCTTCATCTGCGCAACAAATTTATTCGCATGAATTCGACACAACTCCTTATATCGCAAGCACTTCGAAGTCGTCGATGCCAGTGGTAAAACAGGAGCCGATCTCTGAACAAGTAAGTGGTTTAATAAGTGCCGATGTGTAGGAAACGGAACCTCCATAAAAACTGCTTGGTAATTTCTATTCTCAGAATATTACCGATACTAAAACATGTAAGAAGAAAAGCTGTTAAAAATAAAATATAATGACGAATTAGTCAGGTTTAAGCGTTAGTGTTAAAGAGAGGTTCGGCATATGCATACATTAACAAGGGGTGGCCAAAATTGGAGGCCTACGATTCGCCCAGGGGGGGGGGGTGTTCGTAATCAGAGGCACCGATAACCCTTGACATAAAAAAGATTTAACAAAAAATTGTTTTACGGATTGTCTCTGGTCGTCAATTTTTATTTTGTGCAGGAACAACAGGCCGCTGCTATGAAGGAGGATTTGGAAACGCCAAAATGCTCCCGCGAATCAAGTGTTACCAGCGGATATATGCAGTTGAAGTGCTATAAAGGAGGTCTTCGGTCGTCGATCGCTTCTCTGAGGCCTCGCAAATATAGGATAAAGCCGGAGTCGGAAAAACAAAATCCTTTGTATCGGATGAAGAGGCAAAAAGTAAGTCCGATGGATTTGTGTGGGAGGGGTCAATAGGACCAGAGGTTTCCGTTGTAATTCTTTGCATGAGGGCTAATTCGAAATGTTGATTTGTCGATTTTTTACACAACAATAATAAAAAAGATGTTTTAGAATAATGACGCTGTTCGACGAAGCCGAGACAAAGCAAAACGCGTACAAGAGGCCAAGGAAAGTGAACTGCAACTCTTGCAAGAAGATGTAAGCCAAAATGATTATATTTAACAAATTGTTTTTGCAAATTAAATTAGACGGGATTAGTAGGTTTAAACCAGGGCTCTGATATATACTTGAATGGCAAATATGTTCTTGAAAACAGACCTGTGTGCGTCCTTAGTGATTCATGTGAAGTTTGGTTTTCGGTTTTTGAAACCATTCAATCTGCCTTTTTGACCCCAAACTCTTAGTTACGACTGGTTTACTTCGGGAATTACCTTGGCTTAAATGATAAACCTTTTTGCATACTACAATCCTATGTACTTAAAAATCAGTACGTGCGTACTCGGGAATTGCGTATGTGATATCAGAGCACTGAATTAAACTTTTTTCGTATTCGTTCTAACTATCCTGTCAGTTATCTTTTTTCGCCAAATTCTCTTAAACATTTTTGAACTCCGGCAGGGGTTTACTGACGTTTTCAGACTTTCTCTCCCAATATCGAATTCTTTTTCTTAACAGAATTATCGAAAAGACGAACTCATCGAGACGTTAAAGGCCAGCAATATCCAACTGAAAGGGGAGAATTTGTTGCTGAGACAGAACTGCAGGTGCGGTGCAGTGCTTCGACTTCCTAAACGTTAAGACAAACAAAACGGCGAAATGGGAGGCTTTTAGCACGCCGAAGGAAACGATCGGACGGTCATTGAGTCCATTTCTTAGATTGTGATTTAACATTTTTGTGAAACCGTGCTTTATCAAGCAAATGTTCCAATAATTACCAATATCAGCCGGTCACTAACAATGTGAACGAAAGAGCGAATAAAGTTACTCTTATTTTTATTTGGCCAAATCATTGACTGGGAGGAAGCTCATTATGCTTCTTCGCTGACGGTGGGCCAACCCTTTGCCCTATTCGGCTCAACTGTGTTTACTCGGGCACAGTTTTGGGGGGGGGGGTAATCGATGCGTCAGTTGGGTTTGGAATTACTGGCTTTAAATTAGGTGGGGGGGGGGAAAGTTAGGAAGAATTTAATGTCGGTTTGCTCGAGGCGGATTCATTCTGGAATGAATGCAATAACATTTTCAGATATCGCCCTAGGGGAAAAGGAATGGCGTTTTGCCATCTCCTAATTAAAAGCTGCACATACCCATTTTCCGCCGTTCACGAGATTGTTTATTGCCTTATTCACCCAGCGAATGGATTTGCCGTTTTTCCTAAATCGCTCTATTAAAGGAACGAGGAAGAGGAACGTTATTCGAAGGAAATCGGAACCTTTAGACAAATTTTATACAAAAAGTATTTAACATATTTGGACTCAATTGAAAAGTATATCTCAATCAATGTGATCGGACGAAGAGCCGTTGGAGAGAGCAATAAGAATGTTTGCTTGACTGATCACTGAGTGATGAATGATGATTAATTGGCTTCTGCTGGTTCATCCATCATTATGGCCATTAGCCGCCCCTTCCCATGCCCATTTCCTCTGCCGCCTCCCCCTTTCAGCCCTTCTCCGCCCATTCCCAAATTGCCACGCCATTTGCTCTTTCCATTCGGCACCAAATCCCTTCAATTCGTTTAATAATCCTCTGCCATAAAATTAACACATTTTGCTGCTTCATTTCCACTGTGGCCATTCATTTATTCCTTTTCCAATTTGAGAGTCCTCCCCTAAAGCGATTGCTCCTTTTAAATACACACAAAGAAAGGGAAATGTCCCCTTCTCTCAATGCTTTTATGCAAAGGTAAAGCGAGGGAAACCGAAGCGACAAATTCATTCAAGCAATGAAAATATCATTTAACCGCTATTTAAATGCGAAACGGCCCTCCCCCCCCCCCCCCCCCCGTCCCCTCCCCCCCTCTCCCTCCCCCGTTCCTTTCCTTTTTTGCCACTCCTTGCATTTTTGCATTTGTCCTTCACATTGTACGATAATGTTACTTCGAGTTTCGGTTTTTCAGTCCCTGCTAACAAAACTCATCTTTCTTGTCCTTCCTTTTTTTTTTGTCCTGCAATCAGTTTAACGGTATCGAAACACGGTTTGTGCATATTTTATCGGATTTCGCGGGATTGAGTTTGCATTTGCATTATTGATCGGCACACCGTACGACTGATTTGATTGATAGCGATTTTTCTTCAACTTCACTGCTTTCACAATGCACAATTGCAAAAGGAACTCTCCCTGACTTGTGCTTTTCTTCCCAAACCCTTTTTTAGCTTCGCCCTTTAATATATACCCTTATATGGCAATCCTTTGCTTATTCATCATCCTTTATTTATGTATTTCTCCATGCCTCCAAAGCCAACGCAGTCAGTGCCTTCCTTTTTTGGTGTCTTTCTGTCTATTAGCTGGCATTTCTTTATCTTTGCTTGTCTGCCAATGTTATGTCTCTGTCGTCCGGTCTGTCTTTCGACCTTTCTCTCTATCTCACTCCCTCTCTCACTTTTTCTCTATTCTTGTCTTTCGTTGCCCCGTGAAAGTTAATCCATTGGGAAAGAAAGGCATCCAAACGGAAAAAGTGCCTTCCGTGCCTTGCCGTCGTTGTTACATTTGACCTTGACTTAGTCAGTCAGTCCTCGCTGCCGGACTTGGCGCATCTTCACTTTTATTATTAAATAAATGTTTGGTTGCCCAACACTTTGTCCACCTCGCAGATGTGCTCATCCTCCTCTTCCTCTCAGTGCTCTTCAATTTCAAACCCTTTCTTCCGCGACTTTCCATCAGCAGCAGCAGCAGGTGTCCTCTCCGCCTCCGTTGCCGTCGATGGGCGCCGTTTGTTGGCGTTTGAAAAGGGCGACGCCATGCCAAACGTTGGCACAGCAGCTGCACCTGCGGGGATGACAGAAAAGGCCGAAGCAGCAGCAGTTGGGGAGGAGGAAGAAGAAGAGAAGGAAGAGGGGGGGACACGGAGAAGAACAGAAAGAATGGAAGGGGCCAAATGGACATCGAAAAGTGACCAACGCCGCCAACACGTACCAGCAACACAACAACAACAGCAGCAGCAGCAACAATGCTGCGTGGTGAATCCATTCCGAAGCGAATTCGAAAGGTAAAAATGCTCATTCGGAATACCGATTAAATATTTCTAGCTCCTGATTTCTGCACAATTTGCTACATAAATAAACAAAGAAAGCCACAAACAATAAAAATAAAGGAAAACTGAGGGTGTGAGGTGGACGAGTGATAGGCATTAATTCCCCCGGGGGTTGAAGAAGGAGTGATTCTCCGGGGATAAATTCAGATAGAGGGAGAGAGGGGGAGAGTGGAAGGCGGCCGGGGGCGGTGTCCTTTTATTTGATGGCATTTTATGCGTTGGATGGAAGACAAATGGCATCGCACTTTGGCCATCAGCAGTTGAAACATTGTCCGCTATGTCTATTTGCGTCGCTTCATCACTTTTAGTCATTCGTCCCTTTTGCCAATGTCCGTCGTTCAACCACAAAGTGTTTCTGTTTTCTCTTTTGGCACTGATTTTTGCCAGACCATCGCTTCGTCTTCCGTTGCTAAAGTTTTGATGGACTCGGGCTATCGATCGACCACTTCAAACTCGGCTTTGGAGGAGGAGTTGGCCCTGGCGGAGAGGCAAAGGCGGACGGAGAGAGAGCGCAAACGCGCGGAACGGAAGAAGTGCCGAAATTGGACTTCTCGAACTTTAGACATTTCTCTTGTTTAGTCATCGTAAAGTGCCATTGTCCATTTCGACGGCTAATGCCGACAATTCTTCCGTTCCGAACTTTCTTCGTCGAACTTGCAGTACAGCAGTAAATGGATTAAGCGGCTTAACGTTGACAAATTGGGCGGCAGGCGGAGGGCCAATAATCGGAAATGGTAAGGCAATTGGACCCAATTGAATTGTTCCAATCAAATTGCCTTTTGCATTTAGCAGATGGAGGACTGAAACCGCCGAGGAGGACGAAAAGCGTTGGCACTGACAGAATTCCGACGGCAAATCTGTACGGGACCGGGTGGATGGTTGAGGCGGATTTGTCCAGCAGCGACGATTCTCCCGAAGGGGAGGAAAAGAGGCCGAAGGGAGTCGCAGACGATATCAGCAAAGGTGGGTGGGTGGTTGGAGGGGGGTTAGGGTTTGGTGGGTGCTTGGAGGGTTATTGGGTAGGAGGGGGGGGGGGCTTGTTGGGTGCTTGGGGGGGTTATTGGGTAGGGGGGGGGGGGGCTTGTTGGGTGCTTGGGGGGTTATTGGGTAGGGGGAGGGCGCGGCTTGTTGGGGTCCATCGAGTCGATGCTGTGCTTTCGGCCGGCGGCCCTGTCATTTGCTCTTGCTCATTGCCATATGCAAATTTGCTTGCCTTCCGCCGTCGGTCATTTGCCATCCCCGCGCCTCCCCTCTCTTCCCCCACAATTTTTGTCCCCTCGTCGTCGTCCACCCAATTTTTGTCCCTTTATATATTCGGCGGTTGGGTGAAGGCGAGTGACTGTTTTCGTTGTTACCGTGGCTACAAACAAAATACATATCGGAGTGGACCATAGAAGAATGATGTGGGGACGGGCAGCAGCAGCAGGGGAAGCAATGAATTGTCGGCCTTTCTCGCGAGTGGCCTCGTCCACTTTCATTCATTTTCCTTTGGGTCAAATTTCCATCGCTTCCCTTTGCGTTTGGCCGGATTTTTGGACTCTTTTGGGTGTGGCCGAAACAAACAATCGAAAAATAGAGATAATTGACCATGCCAATAACGCCATTTCCTTCCTTTCACTTCCCCCCTCCCTCTCTCTCTCTCTCTCTCTCTCTCTCTCTCTCTCTCTCTCTCTCTCTCTCTCTTCGCGTCCTCTCTCCCCTTATTCTTCCACCATCGCTTTATCCATCCATCGGTCATCATTATCCCCGCTTTTCTTCCTCCTCCGCCGGGCATTCAATGAATTTTTAATTTTAATGATCTCCACCCTTTTTTGCCAAAAAATTGTTGTTGCCGCAAGGGTATTTAAATGCAAGATAAACTTGATTGACCTTCGAAAACTGAGGAGCGACTTCCCCCCTAAATTTTAGGGAGGGGCGGCGAGGGGGGGCGGGGGCGGGTGAGGGCGTCATTTTTATCCATCATAGAAATATGAATGAGAGAGGGATTGGATCAATAGAGGGGATTGATTAAGTAAGATTGAGGTAAGCGGAGGGCGGATTCACTGTATGGGAGGACAATTACCCCCAACCAATCCGTGCATCTCCCCTCGGGCGACGGTCATCGACGCACCCAAGCGAAGGATCTCATCTGTCCCACCTCACCTCATGCTTTTATCCTCGCGATCCAATCGAATGAGTCTCTTCGTCCTCTTTCCATTTTTATTCCTTCATTCATAAAAGCCGAGCAAAATCACCCAACAAAAAGTGAGGCGGTGGTTGGGTTGGTTCGTCTTCGCAGTTCGTCTTTCTCTTCGTCCGTCCGTCCGTCGCCCTTTGCTTTTCCTTTTTGGTGCTTTCCCAACTTTTCTTCCAATAAAGTCCCTTCTCTTCCCTTCCCTTCCCTTCCCTTCACTCACTTCGACCGATTTGTTTTTATTGTTTGAGCATCGGATTTTGGGTCCATTTTTGCGTTTCTTCTTCTTCTTCTTCTTCTTCTTCTTCTTCTTCTTCTTATGACCCCATCACTTCTCCCCCCCAATTCCAAACTTTCCGTTTTATTATTTTCTTTTTATTCCATTCTTTTTTTTGGTTCCCTTTGAATGACCTCAAATCGAACTGATTGTTATTGGATGATATCTCTCAGCGGGGAAAACGACGAAAAGGAATTGACAAATCAAATTACGGGCCAACCTTTGGTGGTTGGCTTTCGTAAGCCTTCTGAATGGCCCGAAAAGACGGCTGAATTGGGTATATAAATTAAGGCGTTTTTTTTGCCATGGCATTTGTTTATAAAATCATTTCAGGAGGATCGGTTGAGATTGGGGACAGAAGAGTACCAATTCAATTTGTGTAAGTGTCGTGCCATTGCAGCTGCTTAATTACCGTTCATTCAATTGTGTTCAGGCAGCACATTCTCAATTCCAATTTCTGCTTCATCTCCGGTTTTGTCTCCTCCCCCCGTCCCTTTACCTTTTGCTTTCCCCCCATTAAAGGCTTAAAGACGGATGCCGGCCATCCCGTGATGACATTTCCCGATTCTCGCACTTTGCTAAGCTTTGATGACTACCAACTGCTGGTCGAATACCTTGTCCAACTCAACAGGTTAGGCAAAGGTCGGTCCTCTCTCTCTCTCTCTTTCCCCCTATTAATGTCTCCCCTCTCTTCCCTTCTGATCAGTGTCTTCCTCTCTTTCCCTAACCAGATCAGTGCCCCCTCTCTTCCCCTCTGATCAGTGTCTTCCTCTCTTTCCCTAACCAGATCAGTGCCCCCTCTTCTCCTTCAATCCGACCTGTGCCCTTATTTTTACCCGATCATTGCCCCCTCTGTTCCCCTCCCCTCCGACCAGTGTCTCCCGCCCCCTCTTCATCTTCAATCTGATCAGTTCTCTCCTATCTTCCCCCGATCATTGCCCTTCTCTTCCCCCCCCCCCCGATCAGTGCCTCTCTCTCTTCCCCTTCTATTCCATCAGTGCCGCCATTTCCTCCAAATTCAATTCTTGATTTTTGGCACAACAATTTTCTGACAATTCCTATCTCTCTCCCAACTCCATTATCACACACAATCCACTCGATCAGTTACCCTAACTGTCCTTCCCTTAAATAGGGTCGAGTCCATCTCACCGATAGTTGAGCATCGATGTCAAACGAACAATTCTTTGCTGTTCAACGACGGTTTGTTGGCCGACGGGCTCAGGGGGGGCTTTGTGCTTGTGGTGGACAGACGCATGGACAAATGGTCATCCGTGCGCAATTTGTTCTCCTATCTAATGGTGAGAGAAGAAAAAGTATCAGGGGAAGTTTATTTTATTTTAAAACGAATTATTGCGTGACAAAAATTACAAAAATTTGGATTTGAAGCCTGATCGGCTTGAATTGCTGATGCTTCCCCGAATAATTGTTGCTTAAATTCGCCTCCCGCTCCCCTCTTTTTCTCCCTCATTCATTCTCTGCGCCCCGCCTTATCTCATCCCTTCCCTCTCCTTATCCCGTCCCTCTCCCCTCCTCCCGCTCCACATCCCTCTCCTCATCAGATCCCTTCCCTCTCGCACCCCTCTCTTTCCGTTCCCTCATCCCTCCCCATCTCCCCTCACTTCACCTAATCCCATTTTCCTCTCTCTGTCCCACTGGTGCGCCTGTCGGTCACTGCATGGTTTTTCATTCCCCTCACTTCCCCTCCCCCGTCGCTCCGTCTCCCCAATCCCTCATCCACCGCAAATCCGGTTGCGGCTCCGTCGGAATGTCCCCCTCCCCTCCCTTCCCCATGTCCAATAACCTCACACCTGCTGTGTCCAGCTGATCCGCGACGTCGACGTAAAAGAATGGGAGGAACTGATCAGCAGCCCATTTTGCGGCTGATTGTTATAGCTTAATGGGAATGACTGTCCTTTGATTTGTGCCTGTTCCCATTTCTTTAGCGGAGGCTTACAAACATTTCACTACTGCGACCGAAATGCCAAACTTTTTTGAATTAGTGTAATCCCTCCCTCTTTTGCACCCAATAAACAATTCATTCTGTCCCCACTAATCCATGCTGTTGGTAGTGCTTTATCCTGATGTTCTCCCCTTTAGTGCCATTTTCCTGAGCCCGTCTGTCTCATTCTTTTGCTTAAACCCGAGGGAGTGCTGCAGCGGGCAATTGAGTACGCTTACAGGGGACTGTTGGACGGCAACGACAAATTCAAAGTGATCGTTTGCATTGGCACAAAGTGTCCAATCATTTGTTGAGGTTGTGATCTGCCAAAACAGCGCTGAACTGCATCAATATGTCGGACTAAATTCG
This sequence comes from Heterodera carotae, assembly GCA_024500135.1. NCBI lineage: Eukaryota > Metazoa > Nematoda > Chromadorea > Rhabditida > Heteroderidae > Heterodera > Heterodera carotae. The sequence goes on from JAKKIK010000048.1 coordinate 17,406, forward strand.
CTGACAATGGATGTTGGCGGTACGATACAGCACAACCATTTGGAATGGGCCACAAATCGAGTGGTCAGTCAGTTAGAATGTGAAAAAGTGGGAATTAGGGACAATTGGAAAGTGGGAGTAAATGAGGGAGGTAGCGAGAGTGTTTCAGAGAGAGCGAGAGACATTTGGAAAGTGGAGGTAGCGAGAGTGTTTCAGAGAGACGAGAGTGTTTCAGAGAGACGAGAGTGTTTCAGAGAGATTGAGGGACATGGACATTTGCAAAATGGGAAAGTGCCATTTTGGCGCACTGATCGATCCCTTTCTCCCTGTCCGTTCTTGCCTCTGTGCTTCTTCCTCACTTCATTGTTCTTCTTCCCTCACTTTGCCTTTTGACTTGCCCCCTCAAAACGGATGTGCCGTCGAACACAAGTGTGTATTTGTGTATATATTCTGTTGTGTGTGTTGCCTGTGCGCAATGTTTTATTGCACAGGGAATTGACGGAATCCGCTTAAGTGGTTCCGAGAGCGTTTGAATGGGATCGGAGATGGAAAAAGCGTGGGGAGGGAGAGGGGGGGGGGGTGATCAACAGCAGCAAAAGAGAGGATTATAAATGACTGAAGGACGACGACGACGACGACGATGGTGGCGGATGGATGGATGGATTTGTCGTGTGGGATAAAAGCGGCGGGGGATGTTGTGGTCACTTTTGAAGTGTCTGAAGGGATAAATGCGACGTTGTCCCCTCCCCCGCATCTGATCATTCATTTTCATTCACTTTCTGCTTCTGATCATTGATCATTCGCCCCCATTTATCCCCTCCCAATGGCATTGTTCCCTTTCGATTCTTCCGGCCGATGGCGTCTTTTTAATTTTTCCTCACTCAAAATGCGTCCACCTTCTGCCTTTTCCGCTTCTTTTCTTCCCAACAATTCTTTTGGCACTTACAAAAACTTTGTGGAGAATGGAAGTGAAGGCGATCTGTTCGGTTGGCTTCGAAAGGACGCGATCAGAAGAAGACAAGTCGAGAACAGCAACAGGGCGCGAATGTTTGTGGCCAATGCGCGGGGACAAAGGCCGACGACGGCACTTTTACAAAAAGTTGGAAATGGACGGAGGGGGGCAAAGAGGGCGAGATATATAGAGAGACAGTGTTGAATATAGATAGACAGAGAGAGAGAGAGAGAGAGAGAGAGAGACGGGGTGACAGACAGAAACTGAGAAAGAGAGATGGGGTGACAGAGAAAGAACAGAAAGAGAGAGAGGGACAAAGATGGAGGTAACAGAGAGAGAGAGAGCAGAGGGAGCGTGAGACATAGAGAGACGGATGTGAAGAGAGAAACTGAGAAAGAGAGGGCGCGCTAATCCTTAGAAATAATTCAAAAATTTATTTATTTTCAAAACTGGGTGTACTATTTTTGAAACTGCTCGCATTTTAGGACATCGAACGGATGAAGAATTCGGCGAGAATTATCGCTGAATCGTTGAGTGAATTTGGCAAATGTTTGCGTGAAACGGAATTGCCTAACGATGCTCAGACAACAGAACGCATTTTGAAGTTGCAACAGCAGGAAAGGGATGCCATCAAAGAGGACTTTCGCATTTCAATTCGCAAAGGCATGGCACTGCTGCGACAAGTTCGGCACAATGAACAAAGGTTGCGGATTAGGGGGAGGGGGGACGGGATTTGCTGTTGGCTGAATGAATTTTGTTTTTCTTTCCCAGTGATCAATTGTCGCCAAGTCGGCTACAAAATGTGACAGCCATCGAACGAATGATCAATCAGTTGCAGGACACCGAACGGAGCTTTGACACCTTTTGGCAGAAACATCGTCAGAGGCTTCTTGGCTGTTTGGAGCTTCGACAGTTTGAGGACGAATTCAGAAAAGCAATTAATTTAAATATTAAGAATTAAATGATTAAAGGAACATAAATGAATTGGATGGGCTAAATTCATCTTTTCAGCTTCAAAATTCGTTCGCCAAGCACATGCTTCACCTCGAGGAGCACCGCCAATTGGGTGACAGTGAAACGACCGCCGACGGATTGGCACGCGAACACGCGCAGTACGGCGCGGAGGCATTGGTCGGTCATAAAAGCCCCGCCAGGGACTGAACTGGTCGAGTTGTGTTTACTCCCATTCGATTGGTTCATTCAGTCCGATGTTGTCCATTCTCTGCTTTTGTTCAGAACGATGCGATCCGTCCGTGCCGAGCCCTCCGAAAGCGCGGCATCGAACTCAGCGCCAAGGGCGAACTGAGCGAATTGCTGAACTGCACGGAGGGAAGTGACAGTGTGGGGCCCAAATGCGAGGAGTTGGCCCGAATGGCGGAAGTGCTGGGCGGGGCCATGGCGAGACGGGGCCAAATGTTGGAGATGAACCGCAAAATGCACGCGCAAATAGCGAAGGTCCATCGCCTTTTTAAGCCGTGCATTTGGGGGATTAAGAGGCGGGAAGGATATTTAGGGGATTTTGCTGTGTTTGAATTCTCGCGTCCCCTTTTCCCCCCCCCCCCCCCCGCATTTCATCCGCCCCCACTCCACACCCCCCGTCCCCCGCGGAACGTGTCAATTCGGCGTAGACGAAGTTTTTGGGCACTAATTTTTTTTGTTTTTCATACGATTTTGACAAATTGATACAATTCGAAAGTTCTACATGTTGGAAGCTAAGAACAAGCAGAAGCGAAGCGATTGAACAACTCAAATAATTACAATTTATTAAAGCAAAAAAATTGTTTTTAAGAGTTTCCTTTGAGTTGCTGAATCGCTTAACCTCTGCTTATTCTTGGTTTCTAAATATGTCAAGCTTTCCGAATGATACCAAGATTGTCAAAATTGGATTACAAACAAAAAAGTTATTGCCCAAAAATTTCATCTACGCCGAAACGGCCCACGCCGAACTGACCCCGTCCCCCTCCCCCCTCTAATCCTCCCTTCCCCTCTCCCTCCCCCCCGTCTCCCAATTTATTTTCTGCGTGTGCTGTCTCTGTGCTATGTTCCTTCTCCAATTTGTTACACATTCCCTTCTTCCCCGTAAGGAATTCCCCAAAACAATTAATTTTCTTATAAATATGTACAGTTTCTCCCCCCCCCCCCCAAATTCCTCTTATATTTTAATAATTACTTTTTAAAATGGTAAGTACATTTTGTCAAAAAATGTGCCGCCTCCCTTGTCACATTCTTTGCATCGTTTCCCCAAAATGCCAATCCCTCCCTTTGTTTGCCCTCTTTTTATTTGTCCCTCATCATCAAATGTTCGTTTTTGTCCCCCCCCCCCCCCCTCCCCCAAATGACCCCTTATTTATTAGCGAAGAGAAATCGATGCATTTGTTCGCCTCAGAGATGAATAATGGATGAATAATTAATGGGTGGTCGGCGTTTGGTGGATGAATGCATTTTATGGAAGAAGGGATGGGGATGGGGGCGGATAAGGGGGGACTGAAATGAGTGGGGGGGGGGATAAAAGGGACTGAAGAGGCGACCGAATAAGGGGAGGGGCTAAGTGTGGACTAAGTAGGGATTGAGAGGATATTATAAGGAGGATAAAAGAGGGAGGAGGGCACACAAAAGGGACGGAGATAAGCATTATTCTCTAAATCCATCATTTGCTCATACTCACATTGTGCCCTTTCCCTTACAAATTAGGCCAACAATTGGTGTCGCCGGGGGGTCCAACTTTTGTCCGTTGCGCCATTGGACCTTTTGTCGATTGGCTGTTCAAACAATTTGAGCATTTATGAACTTGCTACTGCACGACTGGAAGAGTTCATTGCTGAAGGGGACACTTTGAAGGTGGGAAGCATATGAAAATATTTGGCTAATTTTGGGGACGGAAATCGCCAATTTTATAATTAATTTTTGAATGATGGACAAAATGTTTCTGCTTTTTCTCAAATGGCAGGCCGATGTTCTGAGTACTGCTTCATCCTGTTTTCCCTCCACCAATTCGAATTCGTCTGAATTTGTTGTCGCCGCCAATCCGATGCTTTTCTCCCCCCAATCAGCGGACACTTGCTCTTTGCTGACCCAAGTGACTGAACGCATTGACGACATTCGACGGCTGAGTCGGGCACGACATGAAGCATTGAAGCGACTGGGAGAGGATAAAGCACGCCAAAGGGACGGCACACGGCCCGTCCAAATAGTGCCCCCGGAGAAGGCGCAGAAGCGGCAACAGCACAACAGCGACACCACCACGGTAAACGCCGGGGGGGCGGTGATATTTGATTTGGCCATTGGAGGCATTTGGGGAAAGTGATTGGAGGAGAAGCATTTGGCCAAAAGGGGTCGATCGGGACGAGAAAATATGTAAAAGACAGATAAATGCTCAAGAAACCAGTCCATGTGCATCATTAGCGAGAGGGGCGAGTGGCGACGGTCCGATCACTTTTCGCTTTCGCCGCTGTCAATTGTCCCCGTCTGTCCTTCCAAACCCATCCCTTCCCTCCCTCTCTCCTTTCTTTTTTTTCTTCGTTCATTCGTCGGCTTCTCACCGTCGCTTCCTCATCCCCCTCCCCTCTTTTATTCCCTGCCATTGTCCCTTTTTGCTGTTCCTTTTCAGGCTCCCCCCCTCCCCCCCATTCATTGGCACTTTAGTGGCACATTCGAATTTATTTGAAGGCCGACGACATTCGTTCATTCAATTCGCCCCCTTTTCCCCCTTTTTTTCGTCCTTTCATTTCACTTTTGCTGCCCTCAAACAGAAACCATCTGTCCGCCCGTCCTTCCTTCTTCTCTTCGCGTCAAAATATTCTTTTCCTTTTTTATTTTTTGCATATTTTTCCATTTCATTGGGCGAACAAAGTGAATTTTGTTTTGGCAATGCTTTTCACTTTTTATTACCAATTTGGAAAAGTGAACATAAAATGAGTTAATTTTATTAATTCTTCCCAATTTCTGTCTCAGTTGTGCCCTCTTTGGACTTTGTCGTCGCTTGCCTTACCTCCACCCCTTTCTTTCTGCTACGGATGGTTAGTTATGCCATCATTCCACGCCCTCCATTCCCCTTCCTATCCTCTCCCCTCTCTTCCCCCTCCCCACCCATCCCCTCTCCTCCCTTCCACCTCTCCTCCCCTTCCTCCTCTCCCCTCCCCTCTTTCCCCCTCCTTCTCCCCCTCTCTCCTTCCATTCCTTCCCTTAACTAATATAAATATTCCATTTTCCCACCCTCCCCATATATATTTCAGCGTTCCCTTTCCTCTTCACTTTCCAAGTGCAACAACCCCAAAAGTCCCCTCCCCCCCAAAAAAAGGTCGACGATCGATCAATTGAAAAATTGTTTTGCTTCATTTTCTTATTGGATAAATTCTTCACTAGAATAAATTTTATATCCAATAGTGCTAACATTTTTTTCATGCAATTTTTGCCTCACAAGCACCCAAAATGGGTTCTTGCGGAAGAGTGACCGCTCCATTCGCCATTTGGTAGCTAATTTGGTATGCCCATCCCTCCGGGCCTATGCCATGCCATTTTGCCCATATTTTCACCCACCCCTCACTGACACTGATCATTGTTGATCAATCAATCAATCAATGAATGCTGATCGGCCGGCCCCTCACATTCCCGTCTTTATTCATTTTGTACAGTTTTGTCGTCGTGTCATTCATTACATGCTTTCTCCGTTTTGTCTGTTTCTGTGCTCTTCCACTTCAGCCTTTTCCCATTCGGCTTCAAGAGGCTCTTTGGCCCTGCCAGGCAAATAATCGCAGGGAATGAAAGCATTGGCGATGAAGTGGCCAAGTGGCAGAGCGAAGGTCCAATGATCACTTTAATAGGCACTCCTTCCCATATGATGATCAGCAACAGCACTGGCGGCAGTTTTGCCACCCAAAAAGTGTGAATGAATATCCCCCTCCCCCCTCTCAATCGCCTCGTAACTTCATTAATTGCATGCAAATCCGCCGCCAAATCCGCCCCCCCACTCCCTCCCTCCCCTTCCTTCCTCCCTCCCTCCCCCACTCCCTCCCCCACTCCCTCCCGCACTCCCTCCCCCCTTCCTCCCTCCCTCCCCCACTCCCTCCCTCCCCCCACTCCCTCCCGCACTCCCTCCCCCCCATTCTCTCCCCTCTCCCCCCTCTCCCCCTCTCCCTCCCCTCCGCCGCTGTCAGCAACGCCAACCCCTCTTTTCATTCTCAATTCATTCCATTTATTCATTCACACTCATTCCCAATTTCTCTTCCTCATCCATTTCACAATTTGCTCATTAAATGGACCATCAAATTCATTTCCCTTCGCCCATTATTCCATCATGCGCTCACTTAATTTTTATCAAGTTCACTCTCTCTCTCCCGCCCACACTCCCCAAATAAAAATCACATTTAATTCTTTCTCTTTTCTTCATATTACAAGTCATACAATCCAATTAAAATAAAGAATCAATCACTTTCATTCTCTCTCCCCCATATTCGTAATTCCCCCCTCCCCCTCTTTTTGATTGATGCTTCTCATAGGCGTTCGTTCGTTCCCATCCATCCACATTTTGTTGCCCCCCCCCCGCAGATTAGCACCTCATCCATTCATCTCCCCCATTCCATTTTTGCCCCCCCCCCCTCCTCCACCCTCCACCACCCAAGTCGGAACTGACTCTGATTGATGTTCTGAATGAGAGGAGGAGATGCAATTTCATTTGATCGCGCGCCCCATTGAACATATTCTGCACGCATCACTTTCCATTTTCCCAAATTGCGCGAACAAATCAAAGCCCACTCCAAAATCAGATCATTCTGATCGGACTTTGATCAGCCGCCGCTTTTGCCTTTTCCCTCTGCCATTTCTCTTCCATTGCTTCTATGAAGCGACAGCTCAAAATGTTGAGCTCCTTCCGAAGCTCCAAACGACGACAATTCAAAGAGGAGACGGCGGAAGCGATGGAATTGGACGCGGCGGCGGAAGCGGCGAACTGTCAAAGGACGACGACGCCGCGTCAACACGGGGTGGCCACTAATTAAAAGTGTGCTAAAACTGATCTGTTGCAAGGACGGATCAGCTAACATTGAACCTCCCCCTCTCCCCCCGTATTTTGTCTATAATTTGTCAGTTAAACGAACGGGGCGGTTTAGGGCATTTGGATCTGTCTGTATATCTCTTCCCCGTCCCCTCGTCTGTCTCTATCCTTTCCACAGTCCCTTCGTCTGTCTGTACATCTCTTCCCCTTCTCATTGTCAGCAGTGTCCCTCGTCGCCCGTTCTTCGTGCTGAAAATGTTCTGCATGGGCCCTGCTGTTCCGCCTCGTCCTCTTCCTCAAAATGCCTTTGCTCTGCTTCCACCAGCAGCGCTCTCTCCCACTCGAAGTCGGCCGTCGCAAGTTCGGCCTCGGCCGGATTCACTGATGCCATTGCGATGGACAACGACGGGCCGCGCGACGGATTAGACGAAGAGACAATCCCTGTGAAAGTGGCCTATGTGCTGGAGGAATTGGTAAGGCCGAGGGGGTACTTTTCTCTGTTTTTTCTCCAATTTATATCTTTTAAAAATGTTTGCCATTGCTTTTAAGTTGAGCACCGAGAAGAGTTACGTGTGTGAACTGGACGAGATTGTCAAGCAGTACTTGCAGCCCTTCGAACTGTTGGAACTGAGCGGCACATCGCAAATTCCGGCGGCACTGCGCGGACAGTCGGACATTCTTTTCGGCAACATCCGCGAGTTGGTCAGTGACAGTTTGTTCAATTAAAGTGGGGCACAAATGGTGCCATTTAATTATTCTGGGCCAATTTGAACCAATTAAACCAACTGCTGATCAATTCTGATCAGAAAAAGCATCGTTTCCTGATCGCAATTTGGGTGATTGAGTGGTCAGGTTCCCTGTCCGTTCAGTTGGACTTCCACCGGAGTCTGCTTCTCCCCGCCCTGCAGCATTCTTCCAACTCCGTCCATGGCGTCTCATTTGTGCTTAATGCCCAGCGGCATCGTTTGCTTGCTCTTTACCGCGCTTATTGCCGTAACAAACCAATCAGTGAAGCTCTTAGGAGGGAAAATTCGACTGATCAGCTCAAATTCTTTGCGGTTTGCGCGGGGAGGGCAAATGCCAATGAATGGCATTTTAAGATTTGTGTGCTTTTTGTCCCAGGAATGCCAACGTCGCGCCGGCCACCTGCTCCCATTGTCCGCTTACCTTTTGAAGCCCATTCAGCGAATAACGGTACTTTGTTGTGCCATAACAAAAACTCACTCATCCACTTTGGACAGAAGTATCAGCTGCTGCTTAAAGAATTGATCCGCCACTGTTCGGATGCCGATCAGTCGCAGTCCGTCCAAGCGGCACTCGCCGCGATGCTCGACGTCTTGGCACAGATCGATGCCGACATGGAACACCTGCACATTTTGGGATATCCCGTAAGAGGAACCATCTTTCCCCCCCCCCCCCCCCTCTCCGAATGATCAATCGAATCGCCGTCCCTTCCCTTTTCAGAGCGATCTCCGTCTTTTGGGTGCCCTTCGGTTGAGGGTAAAAGACATTTTGCTTAATCTTTGCTGTTGGTGAATTAATCCAATCCTTTCATCAGTCTGAGTGTGAAGTTTACGTCGTCAAAAGGGCTAAAAGTATTGTCAGCAATGGATCTTCAAGCGTCGCGCCCAATCGGAGAAACGGTGCCAAAGGAAAACATCAGAAGAGGCATTTGTAAGCATCGCCGAGGGGGGGGGAGGCTTTAGCCAAAACATCGATGGCATTCATTCATTGGCATCCGCCGACAGATTTCTCTTCGACGGGGGCGTCCTTTTCTGCAAGAAACGCATTCAATCGGTGCACATTTCGGGAGAATACTACGAGCACAAACTGTGCATTCCGGTCAGTTGAACGGTCGGTCATTGGATGCTTTACACTTGAATGTCTTCAGATCCATGCGATGGCATTTTCGGACTCTTCGCGCCATTCGGTCGAATTCTTCGACATTTGGGACGTCCACGACAATGTCAGTTATGCCGTAAAGACAGTGGAGGAAAGTGGACGGACAAAATGGCTTCAGAGGCTTGCAAAGCTGACCATACTTTTCCAGCAAAGGATGGCAGAGTCGGCACAGGAGGTGCCACTTTATAATGGGTTGGGCCTTGGGGCAGAGAGGGTGCGTCGTATCCGGGGGGATATGGGGATTTCCGGAGGGATAGGGGGATAGACGGGAGTATTACCCTCCCCCTCCCCAATTGATCAATCGATTAATTTGACATGCAAAATTAGGGAATTCCCATGGAGCCGTACCCGCCATGGAACAACAAAAGTAATACTTCTGCCAAGACTTCGCGGCCCCAGTCATGGACAACGACAAGCTCATCGGAGGACGGCGGCACGGGCATGGCCCTCTCGGGCATTTTGTCCAGCCGATCCTCAACTGCTTCCTGCTGTCAGTTACCGTAGGCCAATTCGTGTTAATTTCCATCCAATGGCCTCATACACTTTAAGCGACAGCCTTTGAGGAGAAATGTCCCCGGGGGGAAGCGATGGAAATGGGCGCCATTTGTGCCAACAAATCCTCAGAATCGGCTCTAACGGCAACAGATGCTCATCAAATGCGGCGAAAGCATTTACAGCAACACGAAAATACGGGAGAGAAAGTGATGGGACGAGGGGAAGAAGAGCAAAAGGAAGACGGATGAGAAGGAAGGAGAAATGATGAGGAAGAAGGGAGGAGAGGGTGATGAGATGGAAGAAAGAGAGCTGAAATGGAAGAGGATGGAAGGATGAGATGAGACGGAACAGGATGATGAAGAGGAAGAGGGCACGGTGAGGATAATGAAAGAGATGAGATGGAAGAGGATGATGAAGAGGAAGAATAGGGCACGAGGAGGATAATGAAAGAGATGAGATGGAAGAGGATGATGCGGGATAAGGGGGAGGATGTTGCTAAAGAAGATGATGAGTGATTGATTGATTGATCGCTTCTTCGTCCTTTTCCAATTAGACGAATGGATTCTCATTTGCATTACCTTACCTTATCAGTTTGCCAGCTGATTGTGATTGCTTTTTCCTGTATTGCTTTGTGAGATGGGGGAAAATATAAATTTCTTTGATCGATTGTAAAATAAACATGGGAATTATAAATTATGATGGAAAACAAACAGCGACAACTGTTGGAGACGAAATGGGAGGAGACAAAATGGGAGGAGACATTTTGCAAAGTTCGACCACCTGCGGACGATCGAATGAATGCCGCCCCCCCCCATTCAGCAATTATCAAATTTTAATGTTTGGTATTTCATGCGGACAAAAAAATCGATCGACCGGTTCGTTTAATTACAGTCGCTCCATTTGATGCCCTTTCCAATTCTTTGAAAATGTGTCATGGGGGGGGGAGGGGAATTCCACCGTTAAGCCCTTTCCCAGCCACTCGTTCCCCGCCAACTTTGGATTCGATGTTTTGTCGCAGGAATTGAATCGATATTTCACTGTTATTGAAAATGGACATTAGCGGCGGGGGGAAGGGGGGGGGGAAGGGGGGATTTGTGCTGCTTTCATTTCCAAAGAACATTCTTTTGTTGTATCAGCCGCATTTGCGCACTCGCGCACTGATGATGCTGCTGCTGCTTCCGCTGATTGTGAGCTGAAGGAACAGAGGAATGCTCTTCAGCTCACTCTCAACAAATTCCCATCTCTCTCTCTCTCTCCCTCTCTCTCTTTCACTTTTATCTCTCTTTACCCCTCTCTCTCTCTCCCTCTCTCTCTCTCTCCCTCCCTTTTTCTCTCTCTCTCCCCCTTTTCCATTCCCCTCATTCTTCTACTTCCATTCTTTTGCTAAGTTCGATTTTATTTCCAATTTTTTGTATTTGGAGGAAAAGCGGAGATTGGCCCTCCAAAACACTAAAGTGGGCAGGAAAAGGAAAGAATGAGATGAAGAAGGCAAAGCTTGTCGCTTAAATTGTCCGCTTAACGGAAGGGATGAAGCCGTCCGTCCGTCCTCTTCCCTCCCTCCTTCCCACTCTCTCTCTCTCTCCCCTCTTTCTGTCTCATTACAATTGGCTTAGCCTGGCCATGGCAACAACAATTGGGGAAGAAAGTGAAAGGGATAATGAGAGAACGGGGAGGGGGGCGGGGGCATATTGAGTCTGAAGGAAGTCCATCCCTCCCCCGAGCATTCTCTGCTCCTCCCTCCCGCCCATTCCCTCCCGCCTATCCCCTCCAGCAGCAGCAATCCATCACCAATTCCCTTCCCTTCCCTCCCTCCCACTTCCCCATTTTCCCTCAGCATCAGCACAGTTGTCTTGTCCCCCGAGGACATAATATCGATCCGTTTGCCCTCCGCCGTTTAGCCGCCAAATCCGCCAATTTTTTTGGTGGTTCCTTCTGCTGACCCATCTGCTGCTGCCTTCTCGTCTTTCTCCATTATTTACTTTTCCTGCCAATTTCACTTTCGGACGGCAATTAGCAAAGGCTACGACCAAATCAAAAAATGGGTAAAGGGAAAGGGACTAATTTGGTGGGCATTTTCAAAACGTTTAGGGAAGAAGTGCCAGATTTGCAAAAAGAAATGTTCCGGGGAAATTGTGCGAACGGACGGGGACAATTACTTTCACATTGAGTGTTTCATCTGCAAAGGTGGGCCCAATTTGGGGAGGGGGGGGGGGATTATTTCAAATTATTGAATAAATAAGTAGTAGTAATAATAATAATAATAATATAATAATTATAATAATAATCATTTGTGCCCTTTTACAGTCTGCGGCCGTTCTTTGTCCGAATTGGGCTTTTACCTGAACCCCGACGGCGCTTATGTCTGTCCCGACCACGTCCAACGGCCCAACTCCGTCGCCTCGGGCCAACAGCAGACGACTCCATCAAAGAAAGAGGCGAAGAAAAAGTCGCGCCGAAGCGACGTTTCCCTTCCGCTGAGCATTGAGGCGGAAAGCGAAATGTCGCGCAGAATGTCGCACCGCGAATCCCTCGGGTCGCCGGTCAGCTCGACAAGTTTGTGCGCGGGTTGGCCCTCCTAATAAGGGCACAATTTGCCATTTGTTGCAGCCTGTGCCGGCTGTGGTGACCATTTGCAGTCCGGACAAATCCTTCTCGCCCTGGGCACCAGCTGGCATGTTTGGTGCTTCAAATGTGCCGAATGTGCCGCCGTCCTTCAGGGCGAGTACATGGCACATGAAGGACGACCGTTATGCTTGAGGGATTACAATCAAAAATTCGGTGTAAAATGCTACGAATGCGATCGATTCATTGCTGGAAAAGTGCTTGAGGTCTGTTCAAATTGATGGGCCAATGAATACAATCCAAAGGATGTCGTCATTTGTTGATCAGGCTGGCGGCTATAAGTTCCATCCGACATGCGCTCGCTGTTCCCGCTGCCAATTGCCTTTTGACGACGGGGCCGAGATGTACATGCAGGGCAACGAAATATGGCATCCGAATTGTGAACACTACAGGACGACGGAAAATATTGCGGTGGGTTGGCATGGGATAAAGGGACACCGGCTCTATTTAGTCCAATCGGTTTTTATAGACGCGATCAATGGACCGCCCCCTAATTTTTTTATTAGTTTAGGCAATTTCTAATTAATTTGGTAATTAGCTTCTGGTCACTAATAGCTTCATGATTGGATGTTGTCAATAAAAACCGATTGGACTCATAAAATGAAATAGAGCCGGGATACTCGGGGCGGATCGCAAAAGTGTCACGCTTCATAGATGGGACGGACTGTGCCATTTTGAACAGGTGTCCAAACCGGCCATGAAGGGCAGCAAGTTCCAGACTCAATTCGGCCAGCACCTCACTTATATGTGAGTGTGTGGGCCGTAAAACAGAGTCACAATCTTTGTCCACAGGTATATGCTGCCAGAAACGGAACAAACATTTCTGAAGCATCCGATCGCGCCGAATCCGCCCCAGCCAGCTCAGTTCCACACACCTCAGGGACCGGTGATCAAAATACGGAAGTCGCGTTACTCCATGCTGAAGACGGGAATGCAACGGCTAAGTGAGGCCAAGCCAACAAAAGAAATTCACTCAACAAACGGCACAATGATATTGTTTATTATTTCTTAGCCGAAGACTTGGAACGGACACGGCCCCGTTCTCGCTCCTCTTCCGTGGACAACGATGAGCCCATCGAATTGGCACATTTTCCAGGCGCCAAAGTGCCCGATAAGGACGCCATAGCACCGATCGATGTTTGTCGGGCAAAGTTTGGGCCATTATCATTCAAAAGGCTTCAGAGAGAGGATTTCCCTGCTCCGCCTTATCCTTACGCGGTTGAAGAGTTAAAGCGTCGCTTGTCCTCTTCCTCGGTGGAAAATGACGACGAGGAGGAGGAAGAAGAAGCAGCCAAATTGGCCCATCATAAGGCGAGCAAAGCGGAGAAAGTTATGAACAGGGCACAGAAAGTGTTGGACAACATCGAACAGCACTCCTCCATTGCGCATGTGATCAAACAGAAACTGGTGGAGGACAGCGAGCGAAAGCAGCGACTGTAAGGGGGAGGGGGGGCAGCGACTGTAAGGGGGAGGGGGGGCAGCGACTGAAGGGGAAGGGGGAGGGACAGCGAGCGAAAGCAGCGACTGTAAGGGGGGGGACAGCGACTGTAAGGGGAAGGGGGGGGGGACAGCGACTGTAAGGGGAAGGGGGGAAGGGAGGACAGCGAGCCCAAGCAGCCACTGTAAGGGAAAGGAGGGGGGAGGACAGCAACTGCCGGTGGGAGGGGGGAGTGCAAGCAGCGAATGTAAGTGGGGGCAGAGGTGACAGAATATGCGAACTGACTGAACAACACTTTTCAGTGGGTTGGATCAACGACTGCACTGGGACCCAAGGTAAGCCGAAAGCAGCGGCAACATCAACCACCACGCTAATTGTAGAAATGCCAGTCGAACTCCGTCTGCGAAAAAAATGCCGCATTTAAAATTCCGTTACGACACGCCCATCAATGCTTCTCCTTCCCGCCATATGAACCGTCCCAAGCCGTGGGTGTTTTGGAAGAGCGGCGATCTGGACAGGGCCGCGACCGCAATGATTCCGTGTTGGCACTTGCCCTTAAGTCGGATGGGCACAATGGCGGAGGAGCGGGCGGCGACAATGCCCGACGGGTACGGATATTACCGAGCAGGAGCGGACACAACAATCAGCTCGCACTATTCGGACCGTAAGCCATCAGACAAAGCCAAACGGATCATTATAATGTCGAATTTGCCTCGAAGATTCGCTGGACCTTTTCACTTCCGCCGTTGGCGCCATTTCCCCGGGCAACATTCGCTCCGCCCTGCGCACTTCTCTGCCGGATATGTCGCGGCCGGTGAAGACGTACCCACTGGAACAGTTGCAGACATCGAACAAATTACTGCCCGAAGATGTGAGTGAACAAAGGACCGGCGGATTAGGTAACCAAATCATCCATCATAACATTTAAGGTGGACAGACAACATTTGGAACGTCATTTGAATCGGGAGGAGTTCGAAAAATGTTTCGAAATGATGCCCATCGAATTCTACAAATTGCCAGAATGGAAACGCATCAATTTAAAGCGCAAACAGAAACTATTTTAGGCTCCCACCCTTTGCACTCCCCCCACCTGCTGGAAAGTCTGCCCGTTGGATTTTCCACCGATGCTCTGATTTTAGAATCATTTATTTCTATTCCTCCTGTCGCTATTTATTCCGATTTTTTTTTGTTGGATTTGCGTGTTCGTGTGATCCGTCCAGCCCCCAGCGCCAAGTAGTATTAATTGTTTTGTTATGTCTTTTCTCATCCCCCCGCCATTTTCTCTCCTTTTATCCCACTCTATGCCCACATTCCCCGCACCCCTCTGCTGCTGAATACCACCGCCCATTCCATGCATCCTTTGATATGTAGAGTAATTCCATTTATTATAATCAAATCAGATTTGATTTGTTCAGTGATTCTATCTCCCACTATCCGCTTTTTATTTTAATAATGTGTGAAGAAAATAAATCGCATTAAAACTCTGTGTGTAATCTTTTATAAGAAATCGTTAACAAGTAATTATATATGTGGTGGCAACTAATTTGTGTATTTGGTTTAAATGATTGATGGGGAAAATAAGTACAGCTTAATAATGAGGGATATAAAATAAACATATGAAAAGAATGAACTCTCAAAACAAAGGGAAGGGGGGGGGGGAGGATAAGTGTAAGCCGACTAGACAGCACAAAAAAAGAACCGAGTTCAAAAGCACAATTATATTACTAGGGGAGAAAGAAGTTGTGTAATACCAATGCAAACAATTATAGAGCTAGACAATTAATCAGACTCGATTAAGGAACAGTCGACGATTAGGGGGGGGGGGGGATAAAATTCCCTATGCCTGATTATAAAACAGCAGATTCATGTTACTGAAGTGAGAAGAGCAGCATGACGGGCTAAAATGCACAATAAAATTGGGGCGGAGAGACGCCGACCGACTCACTTTATGGTCGCCAATACATTGGTCGCTGCCAAAAGACACATACTCCAAATTGGGGTCCCGCTCGATCAAATTTACCAGTGCATTTTCATTGAACATCACTCGGTCACACCAAGCTGAAAATCGAAGTGAATTAGGCTCGGTTTGGGATTGAACAGACTGATTATCCTTTTGCAACCAATTTTGAATTACAATTTCATATTATACCCGGAGGTCGAGTGGTCAAAAATTTGGATGGACCATTCGGCTCTTCACTCCAAGGGTAACTGACGAGAAAGAAGTGCAATTAATGGATTAAAATGCAAATTACGTTGGAGCGAAGTCAATTGGACACTCTTTAAGCCGATACATTTTTGGTTCGCAGTCATCCTAAAATAAAAATACAAAAAAAATTGCGTCAAATGAATGAATGGATGCACTTCTCTGTACGCTTTCCATTGTTCGATAAGCCAATTCGAGTCACAATATTCAAATCGTTTTTTCCCAATGCGAAGCACAAAACTATAAATAATTTCGAGCAAAATAAATAAACAAATTCGAGAGAATATTCGCTTACTTTGTGTCTGTTTTATTCAGAGTGTCAGTCGGACTCAGCAAATCTCTAGGCATCGGTCTAAAATATTCGATCACTGAACTTTTTCTACGCATCGTTCTCGGAGCGTCGGTCCCCGAGTTTTTTGGTTCCGTCTCCTCGAGGGACGAAGTGAGAATTTCCTCCGCTTCAGAAGAACTCGTCGAAGTTGTCGTTCGAACTAATCCGCTGTCCTCGGAATCGTCGGATCGAACGGCGGGGGAAACGTTGCCGCCGGATGACGAGTCCGAGATAGAATGGCCGCGAATGTTCAACTCACCTTCTGCAATGACGATCTCTCTCGCGCTCGTTTGACTCGTCAATTTCTCAAAATGGTATTTGTGTAGTCAAATTTAAGCATTATGGTAGTACCTTAATTAAAGAAGCCAAATTCAAGCGAAAATTGAAATCGCCAAAAAGGAAACAGTTACTCTCTCCTTCCAAAGTGTCCCCGTTGAACTTCTCAAATTTAAGCAGCGTGTATTCCAATGCTTTTAATCGATTGCTGCTATATTCGTTTGGATTCTAAAGCAGTAAAGAAAAATATGAATTGAATTAAAACTCGCAGAAAGTACCTCAATAAAATTAAGATTTGATTCATCATGGAATAAATGAATGTTGACAAAATCCAAAATCCTATAAAAATACAATAACTAAATTAAAGGAATTTTGTATTGCTTGCCTCGTGCCAATCTTCCATCGTGTGTGGAGAAAACCCTTACGGCCCCAACGGAAGGAAGGCCAAAAATGTTGTTTGAATTTCTCTTTGCGTACAAATTCATTTCTGTGCAGTGAATTGACAACGATTGTTGAACTCTTGGCTCCGATCGAAAAAAGCTTTTGTTGTCGGAAATTGTACAGGCAAATACATTCGACAATCGAACGATGCACAAAAAACAGTGAAGAGAGAGCCTGAAAATTAAAAATTTGAAAAAGAGGGAAGGGTACGAACTGTGAACTCCTCGGTCAACTCGAAGTCGATGTCCAAAAAACAGTAAGAAACAGTAAAACCAAAAAATGCCATTCGTTTTTGTAATTCCTCAACGAGTCCTGGCATTTCCCGGCTATGCTGTCTGTAATTTTTACCGCCACTCTCTAAATTATAATAAATAAATCCCATCTTCATTCAATACCAAAAATATAAACGCCTTGGAGATGCAGAGCGATAAAAATGGGTTTCGATCGGGTAACGACGCACAAAATTTGATCCATCCAATAATTGCGCAAGTCCAATGATTTCTGTAAAAAAAAATAATCTACAATAAGAATAAGTTAAAAAATATAACTAAGAAATTTGTTAGATTTACCTCTCCAAAAAGTGATCCGACATTAGAAGTGATTAAAAGGATCCGTTTTAACTGCTGACGTTGGTATTCACAAAATTCTGCCATATCTTTTACATCCAGAGGTATTGAAGACATTTCCTGATTGTAAATTAAAAACACCTAATCTGTGAGCGGTTAGGACCGTTTATTTTCATTATCGAATATTTAAATTTAATTTAATAAAATTTTCTCAGTCAAAATGTTACAAACATTAAGAGTCAATTATTGTACTTAGAAAATTAAAACAAAAATGTAACAAAGTCCTTAAATTTGTTGTTTCTAATTTATTTTGCGAACTCTTTGAAAGGAGCCATGCCATGCATATGCGATCTGGCAAACGAAACACTGGTATGTTTTTTTTTAATCCAATTTATTCCAAATCTATTTTTATTACAGTCACATGTTTTTGGATACCTTCCTCCAAATCAAAGGGTTCGTATTGAAAGAGTTTGCCGGCATTGGAACATTGTGTCTCGGGAACTCAGCTGGCGCTACCATAAGGCGCTGCTCCTCAATGGACAAGACATGGTGCAAAATTGTGACAAGGCGGTCAGCAAATTATTCTTTTTAATCGTTTGTATAAAATTAGTCATGCAGCGATGAAAGCTCAATTCATGCTTTAAATAAGCATTGATTTAAGCTGTCTAAATACATTTCATTGATTGAACGGTGCGGACGACATTTGCACGAATTGAACTTGAAAGGGTTGCATTCGCGAAATGCATTTGTTGGTGCTCAGCTTTGGTCATCAGTCACTAATTTGCAGCATTTATGTTTGGATGATACGCGAGCTTCTTCCGATTCAGTGCAAGCAATCGCAACAAAGCTTCCAAGTTTGAAAAGCGTGGCCTTTTCTGACATTGTGATTTATTCGCATTGGTAACGGTAACCAATTAAGTTTATCAATCGTTTGTTTTGAGGTCTTAAAAATTTATTGTTTTTTTTTTGGTTACCGGTTTATCATTTAGCTTTCCTTTGTAAGACTTAAATTTTCAGGATTGGAGTTGTATTTCGAGCTTGGATTTTCTTGTCTCCAATATCAAACTCCAATTTCTCCGGCTACCTGTGGACAAATTTACAGAAACATTGACCTTTTCCGCTTTGCCGCCGTCTCTTTCCGTCCTCAACATTTGCGCTCGTCGAACTGGCATTTTCACCGATAGAAAAATTGCCCGAATCATTGAAATACTTCGATTGGCCGCAATTCACTGTCCCAAACTTTCTGTGCTGATGTTACCCAGCGAATTCCAGGCAACTGGACATGTCCTTGACGAGTTGGTTCACTTTAATCGGTATACTACGCGGTTTTACATGCCATTCCCGGACCTTTGCACCATTGAGGGTAATCCCCGTTCTTTTCCTTCATACTTGTAGTGTTTTGGCCTCTACCTATAACATAACGATGTTCTCACATTGTATTGTACGTTCATTTAGGTTATTTTATTTGCGTCTTTGTCTACGCGTTTCCGATGCTTCTGTGTTTGATGCTTTATTGGAGAGAATTGGCTTACAATTAAAAGCCCTTTTATTGGAAACAGTCGACGGAAAGGTGTCCTATTTTCGACGACAGTCATCTTTAGAATGTTTAGATTCTACATCTTATAGCCAAACACTGCTCATCATTAGAACATGTTTCATTTGACTTGTATCCGACTGCCAACTCTTCTCGAGTGTGTAAAACTCTGCAAGGGCTTAGCGAACCAATGAATTTAACAGGGACGGGACCATGTAATAGAAAAAATCCACTTTTTATTAGTAAATACGTTTGCGGATTTTTAACGGGGAAAAGCCAAGAATTTTCCCTTATTAGGATTTGTTTGGTTTGCGGTCTGTGCTTAATTTGCCTCGACTCCGCTCCGTTTCAATTTGCTTTACTCGGGACATTGGCGACAGAAACTCACTGCTTCACATTCGTATTATGTCTATTTTGCGAGAATTGGTTTCTCGGCCAATATTGGAGGTGTGAATTTTTGATAATTTTTTGCCATTCCTTGCGCGGGCGGCGGTAAACCCAACACCTTTTACTTAAGTATCTTCACATTTCGCGTGAACTTCCGCTGCCAATGGCATTTGTCTCCGACTTGTTTCAAATGAGCCCTGTGAGTCGACTTTTTCCATTACTATAACAAATAAATCTTAAGAAAATCCGCAAACTTTCGTGCAGAATTCACAAAAACTTCGAGCAGGTCGAATTGGATGAGCTTAACGCAGTTTTAAGCTCATTAACTAGCAGCCGACAACGAACACTCGCATTGGATCTCATCGATTTTTGCCCGGCATTAAACGACGCAAATAATCTCATAATCCGATTAGTTAAATTCCGAGAGGATATTGATCAAACTCTGCTTCGGGAATTTTGTGCTCAAGCGATGGATTCGCTTCCGTAAGTGCCAGTTCATAGATTAAAAATAACTCTTATTAATGCTTTAGCACTGTATGGAATTTGGACGACTGAAGAGGGAGGGACAATTCAAGAGAAAGTGCAGAAATAATTGGTGTATGTCATTATTCTACTAATTTGACTGAATGTATGAATCTGGAATTGACGAACCGAGTACAATAAATTTAATGGAAATATTTCTTTGTTTCGCAATCCTTTTTGGTTTGTAAACCAGTTTTTTTGCATCTCATAAAAATTACAGAGGGATTGTTAGATGCATTTTTATAAGTCACCGCCTCTCCCGAAACCAAAAGCATGTTAACAGCACCCTTTTCATTTACTCGATAAAGTGGTCACGAAACATTGATTATTGGGATTAAAGTCAAAGTAAAACATTACAAAGAAAAACCGTCAATTTCGAACAATGGTCAAACAAAGATGCTATTGTGGATTAAATGCCGCAAGCTGATTAATTATTTGCTATTGTCTCTCGTTGGCTTGGTTTTCTTTTTACTATTCTATCAACCGCTCCGCCAAAGCAACAAAGTGAGTGATTACCGTTTGAGTTGTTTTTTTTTGTCTTCTTCAAACCCATTTATAAATTTAAATAAACAGAACAGAACAACAGATTTGGGTGCTGAACATCGAGCAGTGGAATTGGAGCAAAGACTTGTCCAATTAGAAGAACTCATCAAAAACGAGCGGCGCAAATTGGAGGAGCTGGGGACAAAAATCGATGTTTTGGAGAACAAATATCAAATGTTTCAACGCAGGCCAAAAGAACAAAGCGCATGGCATCAGCCGATTCCGGTTTTGGTTTTTGTTTGCAACCGATTGGAGGCGGCTAGGGCACACTTGCAGAATTTGATTAGGTAAATTAAAAAAGACGACCATGAATTGCATTTGAACGTAAACCCCTGCGCTATTTACTAAAATAAATGTTTAACTTTGTTAAATTTCATCGTTTTTAGTTATCGCCGTCGTCGAAGAGAGCTCTTTCCCATAATTGTCAGCCAAGACTGTGACAACAGCGCTCTTCAGGAAATGGTTCGCAATGAGTTCGGCAGTGAAGTCCAACATGTGAAGGTCAACAATTATACATATTTATGTATTATCGAAAAGTGAATTAATTTTTAGCATATCAGCAGTGAAAGCGCTCGTCTAAAGCCGCCACCGGAGCACAGACGATTTAACACATATTACAAAATAGCAAGGCATTACAAACTCGGATTGACACATGTCTTTGACAAATCCAATTTCACAACAGTCATCATAACGGAGGGTAATTAGCTGAAAATTCCTTATTTTTGAAACTTAATGCGAAAACTGAATTTCAAGACTATTAAAATAAATATTGCAATTTTCATGTCTTATTCCTGACATACTTCTTTTTTTAGACGACTTAGACATTGCACCTGACTTTTTCGACTTTTTCTTGTCCACTCGACCCCTTCTCGAGGCTGACCGGTCTCTTTTCTGTGTTTCTGCTTGGAATGATAACGGGAAGAAGGGCCTCATTGATCTCGATTTTGGGTCGTCGCTTCTCTATCGTTCCGATTTCTTTTCTGGACTCGGCTGGATGATGACAAAGTCAGTTCCCTTATTATTATTTTTTTTAATATTTATGATTAAAATCCAAATTTTCAACGGTTCAGGGATTTGTGGGAAGAATTAAAGCCGAAATGGCCACGTGCTTTTTGGGACGACTTTCTTCGTGAGCCTGAACAACGGAAGAACCGTTCATGCATACGTCCTGAAATATCGCGGACGGCGATGACCGAATTCGGTCGAATTGGAGCCAGCAAGTTGATAATCTTCAAGACGTACACGGGAAAACATTTAAATTCAGAGGGCTGTTTTTTAATCGACACTTGCGACGGGTCGTCCTTAACAAATTGGCAGTAAATTTCAACCGAGTGGGCATTAGCAATCTCATTCGGCATAATTATGACGAGAACTTCTTGGAGAGAGTATATTCTGCGTCTAAAGTGGAAATGGAAAACATTTTGGAGTGGAGTAAACGCGGCGGGGAATGTCGCCTCGAGTACGCTTCAATGGACGATTTTGTGACGATTGCTCAGAGAGTCGGCATAATGGCAGATTCAAAAGCGGGGGTACCGCGGACAGCATATCGGGGAGTGATCACGTGCTTTCTGAACAACACTCGGCTGTTCATAGCACCTCCAAAAAACGGGTGGAACGGATATAATCGGAAGTGGGAAGCTCCCAGAGGAGTACTGAATGGGATTGACGCTTGAGGGAAGAAGACCGGTCTTCATTCAGGGCGGCTTTCTTGTCTATGTCGGATTACCTTAATTATCTGCTCCTCCCATACTGATTCATCTACTTCTTCACCTTTTCGGGTTCGATTACATAAGACTAATTGTTTTGCCGCCGGTCATTTTCTTCCTTTGCAATTCAAGTAATACTTATATGGGAGACATATTTCTTGTATTTAAATTGTGCTTGCCTCAATGAACACATGTTTAACAAATGCATGTTTTCGCCAACCCCTAAATAATTCCGATCAATTCATTATCGGAGTGAGTTAATTAATCTGATATCATTTTGACCCGTATTTTAACGACATCATTCCGTTAATAGTTGGAAATCGTCAGTCCTTCACCCCCTTGCATATTCTTCCCACCGCTTTGCTGTTTCCTCGAAGAATGTGTCCCCCGTTATCGAATACATCCAGCGAAGTTGGGATACATGCAACTGAACAGAACCGTAAATATAAAAGCGAGCAAAAATTCTAAGTAAAAAACGGTGCACTGATTTGACAACGAATTTATTTGAGATTAGGGGTTCAAATTGGGTAAGAATCCCTAATTCGTGATCTAGCAGGTCAAAAACCGCGAAAATTTTAGGTATCAGGATTCTGGTTACCAAAACGGATGTCATCGGTTGCTCAGTATTCTATTTCAAAATATTTTGTACCAAGTGATAATCCAAGCGTGCCATTTTTGGTTGTGAATTGTTCAAATTAATGTGCCGTAAATCGTAAAGCGACCAGTGTCCATCATCAAAACGGTGTAACAAATGGCGGAGAGAGTTAAGACCACGAACAAACAATGTATGGGACTTTTTGCTGTATAATGCGAAGTCAAAGAGGCCGAAAAGGGCGTACAGAAATCCGTTGAGCACTCTATGTAATCTTCTTATTACCAAATGGAAAGAACCATTCGTCTGCTCACCCGGTTCCCCACGGAAGGGTCGGATATTCCTCGAACCAAGGCAAGCCATAAATGTTGCTCAACACACCGCCCTCGTTCAAAGGCTGAACGAAATGAAAACCAAAAAGTAGGTACGATTAAAAAAGGGAATAAAGGAAACGCATCACATCCATACAAAATGGGATCGAAATCTTCGGAAATTTTGGTCTGTGAATGTGTAACCAGAAAATGAAGCCCCAAACGGTCCTGCGCTGTTTTAATGACTGACTGACCAGTTCGTACAAATTCAATGCTTTTTGGGCTGACTTCAAATAACGATCTTTTTCCTCGTCATTTGCCAAGGCGTACGCGCGAGTCAAAAAAGAGAGGGCAAGGCCTGTTGTATGAAGCAGTGCGTAAAGCGTTAAATATTCGTTATGAAAGAAACCTTGTGCCATCGCACTTTGCCAACCGATGGGCAAAACAAGTCGATGCTGTCCCTCAGAAATTGTTCTCGAAACGGGCACAGGCCTTAACAGATTCATTCCAAACAGTTGATCGATTGCTTGGCCGACCATCCTCCTTTCTCGTCCTGATTTGACAGCACCCAATCGGCCACTTTGTGGAACATTTCGGCGTGGGCACTGCTCTGTTGTCGGAGGGAATGGACCCGAAGCAGGCATGGGCCTTTGAAGAGCACCGATTTCGGAAGAAACTCTGCGAGTGATGGCGAATAATGAATGTGGCGGGTCCTTTCTCATCACTTTCCACGAATTCGATTTTCACCATTGTTTTGAGCTTGGCACAGTTCCCTTTTTATCTCGGATTCATTCTTCGATTTGCAAAACAGCTTCAGTGCTTTGATTGCATAAACGTTGCTGTCAATGACAAAGTCCATCCATTTCGTTGATGGCTTTGGTCCAATGTTGAACACGACGGAAATGGGAGGCTCCTTTTGAAGCGAATGGGTTGGAATGGTCAAGGCTGAATGTTACGCACAATTTTCACCTTTGCAAATTCATCTCTCCACACGCATCTCTTTCCCGGCAAATGTTTAAAAAACAATGCCATTTTGAAGGTGCCGCCTCCCTTCAGGCGCTTTTCCAATTCTAACACAAATTCACTATCCATTCGATGCGTTTTCAGAGTAAATAACAAAATTGGCAGCCGACGAAACAATTTGGCATGGACTTAAAAGTCGATTGTGAGACAATCGATGCCAGCGGCAGAGTTATTACCCGTTACATTGTCATCTAAAGACATTGTGCCATTGCCATCACCGGCATTTGTGAATGGTGAATTGGCCGCTGCTTTTCCCGCGCTAATTTGCACTCTTTTTACCAGCCGTCGAACAACTATTTCTTCACCTGCCATTTGTTTGCTGTGCCCGCCATTTTGTCAATTCACCCATCCAAACCAACCTGTCTTGTTCAAATTGAACTGTCCCAGACCAAATTGGAATATTTGAATGGGATAAAAATATGGGACTTTGTCCCACTGTATGCTCATCGGAACACCTTTAATTCAAATGAATATTATTCAATAGAAATAAAAAAGTGTGAGGAGCACCGGTGATCGGGTCAACACATCCCACTCGTTGTCTCAATGCCACTTTGCTGAAATTGCCGAACGGACCCAAACGATCATAACGAAGGCGCTCGGGCAGAATTTCAAACGGACCGAAAATTTTAATTTGTTAACATAAAAAGATAAAAGGCTAATTCATTTTTAGGCGCTGAATGTTTAGTGAATTTGATTCGTCTAAATTCAGAATTACTTATATTCCTTTTATCACCGGTACGTCCGGAGTCAAGATGATTAAAAAAGAACAACAGAAGGGAAGAGAGAATAGCCGATGGCACAATTAAAAGGAAGCAACGCCGAATGGCACGACATGGCGCACGAAGAGTAAAACGAAAAACATGAGCAGCAGCTGCCATCAAATACGGCTAACAGAACAATAAACAATAGAAGGATTTAAAGTAGCTTTAGTAGACACTTGAACTGAAAAATTCAAGTTGTATTAAGTCATACACAAAACTTGAAAAGGATTAGAGTTTAAAATACTTTTAAGTCTATTATAATTTATTTACACAAATTTATAGCTTAATGCGCAATTATAACGGTATCATTTTTCATATGTTGAGTATGAACACAATGAAAACAATAATATTGAAAAATAATAGGGGTCAACAAAAAAAGATGTCAAGTGAAAATTCATTTTCCTTTGACTTAAATCAAAAATGCGCAAATATGTCAGTCAAAAACATGGAGCATTAGTTTGTTTGTGTGCTCAAGTGGCCCTTTGAAACAGGTACAGGTAGCCGAGGGTTACCGGCGGATGTTGCGACTCGGCCACTTTCTCATCGTTGAAGATGTGCCTTCAAAGAATTCGGATCACTCACTCACTATCAGGGTACTTATGCGGGCAATACTTATTTGAGCCGCTGAGCACGAATCTGACCATCATATCGACCTGTTTCGAATCCCGAATCCGAAATAAATTCAATTTCATCAAACCCTCGACTGTTAAGGATCGTTTGTCGGTAGTGCGAAAATTAGGCACTATGATGAGATGAAAATAATAATCGAATTCGGGATCCGAAATTGGTCGAAGTGGTGGGCAGATTAGTGCTCAGTAGCTCAAGTTTGCAAAAAACGCGACAAAGTACTCACACCAGGTTCGTCTGTACGAAATTTATTTATTTTGGCACAACTGACCATTGGCCATTTTCAGCCTTCAGGTGGGTCACATAATGACCAGAATGAGGCGAAGATCCCATGTGCGAAATGAAGGCACGCAGTCGGTAACGACCACTTCCGTTGCGAAGGTTTTGACCCACAGCCGGCCCTAAAGAAAAGTTATTGTTGAGTACCCAAGGCTGTTTATTCCATTTGAGGGCTCCTCCCTCATTGCTATCCCACCCTGCTGCTGGTTAGGACTCGGAGGAACAATGTTTTGCTTTGATAGCATCGGATGCGGCTCGTTTAGGTCGGTGTCGTCCATGTGCTAAAAATAATTTTGCTTCATCTGATTTTATACTCACAACACAGTGCAAAAAGCACCTGCAGAATCCAATTGGTGGCTAATTCCAACGACTCATTCTTCGTGAAAAGCGCTGCTTTCTGTGCGGCATTTTCAGTGAAACCCATCGAACGCAACTGAAGTGTAAGAAATCATGTAGCATAAAAACCAAGAGGTCAACATGCCTCTCCGACAATTTTCTGATTTAGCTCAGGGCACAATGTTTTCTTTGCAGTGAGCGATGATGCCAATGCTTTCTCATCTTTGTCTTCAGGCCAACTCTGTTTTTTAAAAGTTGGTTACGTTTTCCTCAGCATTTGTGTACCTTTTCACTGGGCTGCAATTCACCCGTGGAATAGAAAGCACTGAGGTCCAATTCGTCCGGAATATGCACGTCCACGTCCAACTTGCGCATACCACGTCTTCCATCAAACGCAAATCTCTAAAGCGAATAAAAATTTCAGGGAAAGCAATTGGTTTTTGAACCCGAATTTGAAGGAACAAAAAGTCGGGAAAGCTTCCCATTTGTTGCTGTTGCTTAGCTCGGCCCTTAAGATGCATAACAGGCGAAAAATAATCGTCGATGATTTCTTCTTCGAAAGTGACGGACAGACACTGTTCCAATGTGACACTCTTTCGCTTCAGCCCATTCACTTCAATGTCCGAGCATAATTCCATGGGAATTCCCACCGACAAAATCGTATCAGTGCGAAACGAATAGCGCACACAATTCGAAAGTTCGTCCACGAAACGAATGGCAAGACGAAACCGGAAGGCATCAACAGGATCCTCCGTAGGAATGAGAGCGCGACTTGCATCAATCTTCTCAAACAGGTAGCGAACGTATTCCTGTGGACAAAACAAGAATTGCAAACGTCCACGCCCAATACATGAAATAGCAGTGACTCACCTCCACATCCTGCTGTTTTGCAGTTGCGAATTCGGGATGTTGTCGGCCCACAACCCGACGGAGTGTCGCCGGTCGAATGCCACGTTCCTTGTCAGGCCCATTCCTTTTGTCCTCCCGCGAGTAATCGCCGGACTTCATCGCGACAAAAACCTTAGCCAATTGCGCAGTAAAATCTTCGTTTATTTCGGAAGGCTCTTTTCTGAGCAAAAATTCCTCGGTGAACGCGCGGGCGAAGTCCGGCACAATCAGAAGAACTTGGAGAGCCTAAATAGGAACTCAATTGATTAAAAAAAATTGATAAAAACACCGAATTAATGTAGCACGATGAACCGAGGTTGATCAGTCCTGTGTAACCGGGTCCTGCCACACTGATCAATTCCAGTCCCTCCTCTTGAATAGTCGAGAATTCGTGTCTTAACCAATAGAAAGTAATTGAAACGATTTCATATTTAACACTTCAAATTTGCATCCAGCTCAATCTCCAACGTCGTTTTTTCGGTCTTCCGAAATCTGTTGATGTCCAAGCCAAAGTGTGAGAGGTGTTGGCCAAGCCACGGATCGCGCACTGGCGCCTAAACGGAGTCGGAATCCTGATCAAGAACACGATTAAAAAATTCAGAACTCTAAAAAGCATGCACATCATAAATGTGTAACCCATTGTCCCCCCAAAAAACTCCTTAACAAAAATGAGTAAAACGGCACCCCTATACACCAGACCCAAATGCTAATGCGTCCCTGCCCCCTCCGAGAATAATTTAAATAAGAATAAGCGCTTAAATAAGTCCTTGATAAAATAACATCTCCTACGTCCTCATTATAGCTGTAGATGTCGCCGTCTCCGTTTTCGATGGTCCCCAGTTTGACAACCAACGGGAAGCCAGTCGACTCAAAGTGTGTCTTGGCATGTCCGTTCCCTTTGATCCCAGCCATTTGCGAAAACCGTCCACACATAATTACACCATCAGTAAGATTAAGCCAAAGGTTCTCTTTCAGTCCACAATTAGCGCATTGCCAATCCGAATAAGAAATTGGCGGACCGTCATAAGTAAGCTGAAATGAACCATGATAGTATTAATCCAAGTCACCCCTGCAAGCAATTTTGTTTTCCAACGACCACCTGAACAAGGTCTTCGGCGGATTTCGCCACCATTCGCTCTTCACCGTCCCACTCACTAATCCCTTTATCAAGTTGTTGCTGCAATTCAGCGCTGACATGCGCAATAATTTCATCACAAATTTGCGGGATGCCAGCTTCAGCACCTTCGGTAGTCGGCAAGGGAACAGTAAACAACGGATAAATGCGGAGAGAATATTCTGTCTTTATTTGCTGCTGCTCAGTTTCCAATTTGAGACAAGGTTTCTAAAATAAAAGTAAAATTAAATTCAAGCAGTATTTTTGTATAATGATACTAGAATGCCTTGTCTTTTGGTTCTTCTGACAATTCAACGATTTTTTGGATGTTTAAAAAAATCCTTGATGGAGTCTTTTCGGTGAGCAATTTAATATGACGGCCACAGACGCCAACGAATGAGTGAAGTGAGACAAAAAGGCCACCTTAAAGTTAAATTTTCTTAAGAGAATTCGTTTACGTCCATAGAGCAACCAAAATTTCAAATAACCAGCAGAAACAATAAAATTAGATGAGACACATTCAGACGAAAATTTCCCCTTTTTGTGTCTTCTGTGATATTCCTCACCAGCAGAAAAAGGAGTGTCAAAGCAATAAAGGCATTCGTCCTTAAACACAAGCTCAGCTCGTTCAGGCCCCTTCAAATATAGCTTATGCTCGTTCAAATACGTTTGAAGCAATTTGTTTGCGTCGTTGTCCTCACTCATTTGATCGAATTATTAGCAGAAATATAAAATAACTGAAAATTAATTTTAAAAAATTATCAAGGTTTGATCTCTTTTGACGCAAGAAATGATGAAAATTTTGACTGCACTGCAATTTGTTAGAAATTATCTTCTACAAGATCGTATTCTTGAATATTATAAAAAAAAAATTTCCAGTTAATATTAATGAATTTTTTTTTGGAAAATGACCGATAATCTGTCGTCGTTGTCTCAAAATATTATGAATTTTAGGTGAGTTTACAGTTTTGCATACAAATGCTCTGGGGGTACTAACAAAAAAATGATTCGTCGTTGGGAAAGAATCCATTCAACAAAACCTGTTAGCAAAAAGCCTAAATCTATTTTTGCGCTATTAATGTGTTTTTACGATTTAGGTGTCCCTACTGCCCTAAGAAATTTCAAACGGATGTTGAGGTAAGTTAAAACAACTGTGGGAAGACAAATCACCATTTATGCTAATTTGTAAGGTCAACTCCCATGTGGATCCATGTGTGAAGAGCCGGCCTTATCCTTGTGTGAACTGTTCCAGGTCAGTATCGTTGGTATTGTAATTTTATGCTAATGTTAATTCCATCAGGCGCTTCAAATCTGCACAGAATTTGAATCAACATGAGCGAATTCACACCAATGTTCGACCTTACAATTGCCAGTAACTCCAAAGAGTTAATATTAATAAGTGTGCTGTTGTTTTTGAAGGCATTGCGAGAAAAATTTCACTCAGAAATCACATTTACAACAGCACGAACGCACACACACAGGTAGGCTTCAATTATGTATTGGCATAACTCCCGTCTTTTTGGAATTTATTTTTTTTGCTAGTAGAATTATGAGAATATATTTGCCACACTAAACCTACCTCTGTATTTAAGGGGAGACGGCTTATTTGTGTCGTTACTGTGGTGAACGGTTCAACATTTATTCATCAAAAACGCAGCATGAAAAAAGTATTTGTGGCTTGCGTGAGACGGTGAACAATCAGAATGGAAGTTCGAACGACACGAGCATTTTCGTTAAAATAGTTAGGGAACGGTCTCCGATAAACACTTCTCATCGTGGGAAGTGGCCGCCCAATTGCAAAGTCGGCAGCAGCACTTCCGATCAAAACGAACCCATTCAAACAATCGTCATGGGCTCCGGAACTGATTATGGGAACAATACGCGACAGCAATACGCGCAACAAATTGTAATTCCAAATCGGTGAAGTAATGAATGCAATATTATAACGATTCGGCGCGCAATCTTATGATTTATTTTTCCTTTCATTTCAAACTAGATCTTATTTTTGATTACTTGTATAAAAGGTCGAAAGAAAGGGTGCTCTGTTTGCTTATTTGTTCAGTGATCTAAAACATATTTGGTATGTTCATTTTGAACGTGTTTAGTGCATTTTCGCAAAATTTATGAAAAGTTTTAGTGTGTCGTCACCCCCTATCCATGCTTATGGGATCCTTACCACACCACGACCAAACTGTTTTTTAAATCTACATTCAAAATATCGGAATTTGATATATATTACGCCTTAGAAAATCACAATATTTTGGGCAAAAATTAAATTACTATATTATAACAATTTTAAGGTGTTGTTAGGGTCGCTGATGCCAAATCAGACATCCATTTATTTTGCTTTTTCCAACAAACATTTTTGGGATTTTTTAGACTAATTAATGGGAAATTGAAACTGGAAAGGAGTTGTTGTCACTTTTACTGGAGTTAGAATGGCATCTCAACAGCGACAACAAAAAGGCGGCACAAACCAATTACCGCAATTTCGAATTAACGATCGGTACAAAAATGACCAATTCAAGAATTTCATGAATGCTTGTCTTAAAGGTGATTTAGATTTTAGCTCACTTATTCGGCTCATTTATAATTTTAAGGCTCTCATGAGGATTCATTGCCCTTTCCTCATTTTTCTCTCACCGAATTCCTCGCCGAGTCGACTGTTTTGTCAGGTCGGGTGCCTTTGAAAAACTCAATCAAGCAGAGGCCAATTGTTTGTTTATGCGTTTAGCGCTTTCTTGTGCTTTTAGGCATTCGTCGTGAACTTCAATCTGCGGCATGGGTGAACAAATGTAATGATCTGCACTCTCTCAGCCAAACAGTTGACTTGGCAAATTTTCATGCGGAACATTATCCGATTTTATGGTGAAATTTTAAATAAAATGACATTATTCAGAACTATTTAAGCGCCTTTCGCAATTTTATGGCGGAAGAAGTGCGCAAATGGTTGATGGGGATGACTGGGGTGAATCTTGATGAGAGACTGGCGCTTACTGGCTCTAGCTATTCATCTGGCGACTGTCTCCTTCCACACGATGACCAACTTGAGGTCTTCCGTTGTTTTTCCTTTTCTTTTCTGCATTTTTTTTTTACGTTTAGGGCCGTGCGTTTGCTTTTGTGCTTTACCTTAGCCCTGATTGGGAAGAATCGGATGGGGGACAACTTTGTCTGTTCGACTCCGACCCCGCGCAGAATTACCCGGACAAAGTCGTCAAAATGATCCAACCACGGGAGAACACTTTCAGTCTGTTTCGAGTGCAACACAATTCATGGCATTGCGTGTCGGAAGTTCTCAGTGAACACAAACATCGTCTTTCCCTCAATGGGTGGTTCCATTACCCCCCTGGCGAGGCGACTGTTGTAGCAACCGCCGGAGGGCCAAATAGTGCCGCAGAGGAACCAATTTACCGATCAGAGCCGTCAATGAATATAACGGTAAGTCTCTGCGATTTGCTACATTTGTTCACTGAATTATGAGTAGGTCGATTTGCATTTTTTCGGCATTAATTTTGATTTCTTAATTAAAATCTTGTCTGCTTTATTTAGTTGGCTGAAGTCAATGAATGGCTGAGTCCAAATTATATTCGTCCCGGACAGCACCGGCAGATCAAACGAATCTTTGCCTTCAAATCCGAGCTTTCCTTACAACAATTTCTCAATGTTTGTTCTTTTTGGTGATGTTTTGATGAATTATTTTTAAAGACTGAACGGTACAGCAACGCTTTGAATGAGTTGGAAAAAGCGCAATTCGAATGCGTTGGACCTCCGCACAAAAGGTGGCTGAATTTTTAGTGAACTCCTACCCTTTTAATTTTGGTTTGTTTTTATTTCTTAGAAAAGTGTGGCGTCTCGTCGAGTCTTCCCTGGATCAGAACAGCGTTCTGTTGAGTCTTCTGCGTCTGTTCCGTTCCGAGGCTATCACACTTTTGTTGACCCAATGGACGGGCCTCCATTTATACGATCTGAAGAAGACAAAACCAGGGGAAACTCATTCTCCGGAAGGGATGGTCGAGCCGCCGAAGAAGCGGAAAAAGGCGGACGCTGAGGGCGAATCAACCAGCCACGAGGGGGCAGCCGCCGAAGGGGATGGCGGTGCCAAAAGTATTCATCCCCACTCATTTCCATGCTTTACCATCCATTATTGAGAAGTGCAAATTGTTTCCTTTATCCACCGTTTCGAGAAGGGATGCTATCTCATGGCGGATGACCAAGTCAGTCAGTCGACCAATTCTCATTTATATTTACAATTTTCGTTTCTCTCTTTTTATTTTATGTTTCCTTAACAGTTGGCAGCAGATACAAAAAGCAACGGCTTCTGTCTCGATGTAATGCTTTTCTTTGGACGAAAGCAGGAATGGCCCGCTCAAAACGGCGGTTTTGTCAGTTATTTTGCTGTGGGAGAACCGGAGGAGGTTGCTTTTAATTTCAATTGTGCATCACTTCGTCCGGACTAAAGTACTTTTTTTACAATCATTATCACTTTTCGCAGATTGTGCGCGTTTTTCCCTCAATGAATACTGCTGCCATCGTTTTTCGGTTCGTTTTAAATGTTCCAACCAAATAAGGCTCTGTTAATTCAGAGAACCTGAAGTATTGAACTTTACAAAGTATTTGAACCATCGGACCGGTGACGACCATTTTTTTGTCCTTTCGTGTTCATTTTTCGGAATTTCCACGGAAGAGAGTGAAAGTGAAAATTCGCTGCAGGACGAAGATGGGGAAGACGACGAAATCGATGATGATGAAGAGGAGGAACAAGAAGGAGGAGGAGAGGGAAATGAAGAGGAGGAACAGAGGCTATGAATTTGGAAGCAAAAATGGGAACAGAGAGGTGAGCAGGCGCGAGAGGAACGGACAGTTAGTGAGCAGACGAATATCAATGGCCGAGCAGTCCGAGTGCCCTTTCGCCGACCATTAATCAAAACAGACAACCATCATTGATTATGATAGTTACGAAAATGAGGCAGTCCTGCACAGGCGAAAGGAAATTTGTCGTATTGTTTGTATTTGGCTCCTTGCCCTCATTTGTGGTTTGAATTGGTTGGTCGGTCGGTCTTCATTCCTGGCCCACATTTTTGCTTTGCTGTACTTTTAACTAGCATTTTCCTCCAGTTTGACTGTCCTTCATTAGATGACCCGGTTAACAATTTTTGCTGATTTCCGCCTTGTGTTATTCTCATGCGAAACTTCATAAATCTCCATTGTCACAAAACGCGGTTCATTCACCTTTTTTAGGCTTTCATCAAATGTTTGCTTAGGGCTTTCACTGAGGTTTTGTCGTCTCGGCAATTAATGATCAATATTCCTTTTATATTTGTCAAATTTTCAATAATAACTTCACAATAATAAATTACAATAGCCTTTTGTAAACTTTGTGTGTTGTTTATTCCGACCAACCGTTTTGTCATCTCTTATGAACGCATCCCCCCCCCCATCACATTACTTTATTTTAGTCACATTTAAATCGTCAAATCGAAGTTAAAACTGGTTTTTTCTTCAGGTCCCGTTTAGAAAAAAGATTTCAAAAAAATACACCTTAATTGTCTATGGCCAAGAATGCAGCCCCTCCCCTTGAAAAAGAGGAAACGAATTATTTAGAGATCAGATCACATTCCAAGAAATAAGAACCACCAAATTTGTTTGGTTAGTCCGAATAAATAAATGCCCGTGCCGTAAAGTAAGCAAAAACACGCTGTAGGGAGAGAAACAAAAACAAAAAAAAAGGGGAAACGGGTCAATTTAGAGAAAATGATCAGTGAACGAAGGACGGGACCAAAAGATAAGGACGGAATGGAAAAGGGAAGTTGGGTTTGTGGTGAAGATAATTGGGCTGGTTGGTAATGAATGAATTTGCGAATGGAAAGTCGGCGGGGGGAAAAGGGGGAATGAGTGCGGCAAAGTGTGGTGCATTTGTGAGGAAATGCGACACAATTTGATCGCGGAATTCTTTGGATCAATTAACCCTTTGCGCCGAACTAATTTGTGTTGCCGCCAATGGCCCTTTTTGTTGGAAATTTATTTCTGATCAGAGCAATACGCACAAATTGATTGGAGTGTTTGATGAGACAGTCATCCCCTTTCTGTCTCCCCCCTCCTCTCTCCCCTTATCAGTAGAGTGCGGCACGGTAGAAGTATTTTATACCCAACTTCGGCGGCATTTACCGTCGATATCAGGGTGGCCATAATACCACATTTGGGGGGCATTTGCCCCCTTTTTGACCTGCCCGCCCCCTTTTTGAGTTTTGCCCCCTTTTTGACTTTTTTCCGAATCTTATAAGGAAAACGACAAATATTTGAAATATTTTAAAATTGACATCTTGTTTTCGCGATTTTAGGTTTCAAATATTTCAATTTTTGTCTTCGTTTCCCTTAAAATATCACTATTTTTTTCAAATTTTTCTCGGCGGCGCCTATCGGCACCGCCTCATCCTTACAAAACTACTGCCAGAAGTAAGAGCGCGAAAGAAATTGGAACAAATTTTGTTAACAAACCCACTTAATTATTCAAAAATTTTTCCGGTGGCGCCTATCGGCACCACCGCACTCCCCCCAATCCTGATAAAATTGATTGGGCAAAAATGGACCCAAATTTCAAGGATCCCAAATGTCCACCTCAGGAAACTTTTCAATTCTGATTTTGATTGTGTCCAGGCTTACAAACTCTTTATTTCCGATTCCAATTTGCTCAACAAAGTGAAAACTAGTGATAAATATGCAGAATAAAGCTATTTGAGCCATTTTTTGCTATTTATACGCGTTTAAAAAAATGCCCCCTTTTTTGCCCCCTTTTTGGCTGCTGACGCCCCCTTTTTGCCCCCTTTTTGGAGGCTGGCGCCCCCTTTTTGGTGTTACGAGATGGCCACCCTGGTCGATATCGGTAAAAATTCGGATACCGCGATGCTTACCGATATCGAAAAAATTCGATTTGCCAAACATTACTTAGGTATCAGTCAGAAATATTCGTAATTTCGATTGGGTCTATCCATATAACTAATCATTAGCCTTGCACTTAAAATGAACGCCAATTTGTGTCCACGAAGTCAGTCGGTGTCTTCGGGTGGCGTCGTCCAATTGGGCCCGTCGGCTTCTGCCACCTCAATACCATCTTCCTTTTATCCCGTCCAACGACCGCAAATCCATATCGGGGGCATTAAACATAGCCAAAGTCAGCATTGGGAGTCGACCATCGGCGGCGGAATGAATGGAAAGACGGCGAGCCTTGGAGAAGAAGGAGGGAACCCCGGGGGGACAACGTTCGTCGTGAGAAGAAAGTCGTCAAGGGTCAGTGGAACATGTCGAAGTGCCTATCTCATCAGCAGAAAGAAGCATTTAAAACGAAAGACCCTCGGGGGATTGGAATTAATTAACAACCAAAAAAGTGTGACCACAGGCGATTGATAATTTTGTCACTTTTCAGCATCAGGATATTCTACAACGCCGCGTTCGTCAGCCGCCTTCTTGCGCGTGGATGGAAAGAGTGTTCCAGCGTAGGGATTGTATCAAATTCATTCCGGCTGACAATCACTCCGATCGGTTTCGTCGTCCCTTTCGTTGGTTTCCCTTGCGTCTATTCGTTGACCTTTTCAGATGCCACTGCGGTCGTGCAAGTGTCGCCCACTCGCAGTTGGCACTTTCTCGCTTTACCACGTCAATCGCCGTTCGTTGGGGAACTGACGGAGACGGCCGCCCAACGGTGGAGGGTCCGAGCGAAGAAGGGGCCCGTTGGAACATCGGAAGATGCACCGAACCGAGTCCCACAGACGCATACGGCGTCATCCAATTTCAGGTAATTGTGCCCGAATGAATGAATGAATGATTGGCAGGCATTACATTCATTCCCCGGACTGAATTGTGCCCGAATGAATGATTGGCATTACACCCATTCAATTTATTCATTTATTCCCGGACTTAATTGTGCCGAATGAATGATGGCATTACACCCATTCAATTTATTCTTCATTCCCCGGACTGTCCCTTTCGATTTTCCACAAAAGGGTGGTCCCCATGTGCACAAGGCGCGTTATGTGCGCTTATCGTTTGACTCTGAGCCGGCCGATGTGTTACGTCTGATGGTGCGCGAGTGGAATCTGAGCATGCCCAAATTGGTCATTACAGTTCAAGGAGGAATGACGGATTTTGAGTTGGATTAATCCGTTTAAAATTCTTTGCCATTCATTGCTCTCATTGTCAGAGTGCCCGAGAGACTTGGCAAAGTGTTCCGCGAAGGGCTGCTCAAAGCAGCAGAAACAACTGGCGCTTGGGTGCTCACTGCGGGGGTACTTTTGGATTTGTCCCCCTAAAATTCCATTTTATAATACAGGTGGACTCCGGCGTGGTCAAACACATTGCCAAAGCCCTTGACGAGGCCGGCATTTCAGCAAGGTGCCCAAAGTGCCCAAGCCACCAAAGCCAATGAAAGTGTTCAGAATGCGTTCTCGAATTGTCACCGTTGGCATTGCCCCGTGGGGGCTTCTTCAACACCGCGAGCGGCTCATTGGCTGCAATGTGCAAGTGCCCTACGACAGACACTCGGCCAATCCGTCGCCCTCCGGCGGCGGCCTCGTCCTCAACGATCGCCACTCGTACTTTCTTTTAGCCGACAATGGCACCGTCGGCCGTTACGGGGCGGACATTGTCTTGCGCAGGCGGCTCGAGGAATTCTTGGCCAGCCGAGCGGAGAACAAATTGCGCATTGGCCTAACGGAAAGGGGTGAAAGGAGCAGCCGAATACCAATTGTTTGTGTTGTTTTGGAGGGCGGACTTTGTACGCTGAATTTGGTGCATCGTTACCTTACCGGGTCAGTCAGTCAATGAGTTCAACGCCGCGCAATGGGCCGCCAACGGCGCGTCTCGTACAAGGGATGTGCCGAGCCGGACAAAATCCGATTCCGATTAAATCGCCGATTCTGATTATGGCCCAAAATCCGATTAATTGCGATTACGGTTCCGATTACGATTCGGCACATATCTGTTTCGTACAGAGTCAACTTAAGACATCTTTTTTTAAATATTTTAACTAAAAGACGGGATTTTGTCAATTTTATATTAAGATGCTTAATCACCTTGCCACTAAATGATTTTTGGTTGGACTGTCCTAAATTGGGCTCAGACCGCAATTAGTTGACCCCTACCGCGAAAAACGGTACATTCATTGTCCATTCAAATATGCACATGGAATTTTGAACCGCCTAATGAATGAATGAATGTCTCTCAAATTGGTGCAGAACTCCGTCCATACCGGTGATCATTTGTGAGGCCAGTGGCCGTGTCTCGGATATGCTTTCACTTGCTGCTCGTCACCTGAACGCCCAAAGGCAGGGAATTCGTTTCCCTCCCTTTTTCTTTACTCTTTCGAACATTTTTGTCCGTCCGATCCAACAATTTCTTTTTAATATTGTGGGACTCTGCCGGCTGTGCTCCATTTCCAATTGTTGTCCCAAGTTCGAAAATTGACATGCAACGCGTCGCTGCATGAGAAACAGGACTCGAGTGATGTCATTCTCGAACGACTCATTCATTGCGCTCGGAATGATGACGGATTGGTCCGTCCATTTGTCTAATTTTACCAATTTCCTTACAATTAGCTGACCATATTTGGGCTCCATAAAAGAATGCCAAATTCGGCTGTTCCAACTCAAATGGACCATGCCATTCTTCGTGCCCTTCTCCAGGCAATTCTTCTTTTTTGCTTCACACCGATCTCACAATTTGAATGTTTGTTTGTCCAGGCCCAAAATGTGTCGCCTGTTGATCAGCTGCTAATGACTCTCGCCTGGGGCCGTGAAGACATCGCCCGCAGCGAAATATTTGGGCAGGCCCAAAGGGGCGGTGAGAAGCAGCAGCAGATGGAGCCCGCACTGCTGGCGAGGCCAATGATGGAGGCGTTGTTGATGTGCCGGGTGCAATTTGTGAAACTGTTCCTGGAGCAAGGACTGTCCCTGAAGCAATTCCTCAGCTTTGACCGCCTGGAGAGACTGTACAACGCGGTAAATGTGGCAAAATGCCATTCATTTCGTACAATAATTGTTTTGCCTGAAGGAGTCTGCGATGGACGCATTGGTCAACAACGGACGACGGACAGAGGCCGACGAACGACGCCGACGCAACGGCAGCAGGCGGACGAAGCGGACGACGATCACTTTGCCGGAGATTGGCATGGCCATCGAAAGGCTCTTCAATTAACAAATTCGGGAGAGCCAATTAGTGCCATTTGCCTCATTCAGACTGATGGGAAACGCCTACCGTTCCGCTTACACAACGCGCGAATTCAAAACGCGCTATGAAAGAGCCAAATCCGGCGGTATGCATCCATTGAGAAAAAGCGTCGCGCGAAATTTCAGTTCGCTGAACATTTGTTTGGGGGCATTCAATGATCAGACCGAGGAGGAAGAACAACGAGCATCCATCTCTCCCGTTGGATGGGCAGGGATTGGTATTGGTATTATACAAATACTTCAGAGAAAGTGCGCTTTGGCCTCTCCAATGGGCGACGTTTTGACGCAGGTAAGACAAATTGGAACACAAAGTGATCAGAAAGAGACAAATGGCAGACAAAGGACGACGGGCGACAATATGAAAGGAAACGATCGCTGGACTTTGAGTTTCCCTTCAACGAATTGATGCTTTGGGCTGTGCTGACGCGGCGCCACGAAGTGATCAGTTGCAACTGATCGACACTTTCATCGAAGCTAATTTGGACGGCGTTTTTCAGATGGCCAAACTCTTCTGGCAGTACGGCGAAGAGCCAATGGCCAAAGCGTTGGTGGCCATTCGATTGTACAAATGCATGAGTCGCGAGGCGGCACATGACTACACGGAGGTGGAAGTCAGCAACCAGCTCAGAGAGTGTGCCAATACGGTCAGTGCAAATCGGAGAATGATTTCAATGGAAGGATTTTGAATTCGATGGAATAAATGCCGGGGGCACTGATCAAAGTGCCGTCCTTTTCAGTTCCGCGACTGTTCCCTGGAGTTGCTGCACAACTGTCATCGGCAAGACTCGCAGCAGACGATGCGTCTTCTGACGGCACAACTGCCCAATTGGGGCCACCGAACGTGCCTTTCTCTGGCCGTCGTTGCTAACAATAAGCGCTTCTTGGCCCATCCGTGCTGCCAAATACTTTTGGCTGAACTTTGGCACGGCGGACTCCGATTCAGAAGGTATGTTATGCAAATTATACATCGATTACAAATGCTTCAGTCAGTCGAATGTTAAAGTGGTTCTTGGCATTTTGTTCCCGCCGAGGTAATTCAAAAATTGCATTTAATCCCTTTTCAAATGCCCTCCTTTGCAGCATTCTTTTACTCGACTTCAAGACGAATTCGTTCGACAATTGTCCTCCAAATATGTCGGATATTTCAAAGGAAGACAACGAAGAAGACGATTATGATGACAACAATGAACAACAAAATGATGAAAATGCCGCTTTTGGTGTTGAGGGGGTGGCGGAGGAGAGGGAATCGGAATGGGACACATCGATGCCAAGAAAATGGACAAATTTCACTTTTGGCAATAAGCCAAACATCGAAATGATTGGTCACGAGGACAAAGTGCAGTTGACGGACAGCAGAAGAAGAAGCTGGGAACAGCAGCAGCAATCCGTGCGCTGTCGCTGTTTAGGAAGTTATGGCGAAACGTCGCAAATGCAAAAAGAACAAACGTCGCAAGTGCGTTTAAATTGGCCGGGGTGGGCAGCAGGGACATATACTGGATTTAGGTTAGGATATAATATTGTACAAAAGTATTTGCTATGTTTCGCTTCAGCGGCAACGGGCTGCCTCTCGTCGTCTGCCATTCTCTCCGTTCACCCGCGTTCTGTCCAAATTTGTGCTTTTTTATGGCGCTCCGATCACTTCCTTTTGGATTTGGTCCATCTCTTACGCGACTTTCATGTTGGCCCTGATCTTCGTCCTGCTTGTTGAGTTCCCCAATGAAGTGTCTCCCACCGAATGGTATCTGTTCATCTACGTCCTTTCCCTCGCTATGGAACACTTTCGCAAGGTGTCGCTTTCTCTCTCTCTCTCCTGATCACTACCACTGTGATTCGTCTTTCTCTAATTTCTCTCTGTTAGTGCCAATGTGATTAGTCTCTCTCTCTTGGTCTCGCGTTCTCTCTCTCTCTCTCTGATCAGTGTCGTTCGTTCTTGGTCTCGCATTCTTTCTCTCTGATCAATGTAGTTAGTTTCGTGGTCTTGCTTTTCTCTCTCTCCTGATCAATGTGGTTCGTTTCATGGTCTCGCTTTCTCTCTCTCTCTCTCTGAACAGTGCGGTTTGTCTCTATCTCTCATTGATTACTTTTTCCGTTTTTATAGCTTTTTGTACTCGAGTCGTCCTCCCTGCTCGAAAAGCTCAGTGTGTTCTACAGCAGATATTGGAACATTCTGACTTCTGTGTCTGTCCTCTCATATTTTCTCGGCTTTCTCTTCCGCTTCAATCCCACCACCGTCCACACGTACAGCCGGACAATCCTAGCCTCCAACTCCGTTCTATGGCACATGAAACTGTTCGATTTTCTCAGTGTCCATCCGCGCATCGGCCCTTACATAACAATGGCGGGCAAAATGGTAAAGCGCGCTTCAAAATCACCAATAAATTAATGCAAATCCAACAAAAAGGTGTTGGCCATGAGTTACATTGTCGTTTTGCTGATGGTCAGTGGGCATTTTTATTTATTGGCAATTAGTGGTGGGAGTGGCCGCAGTTGGCTGCCCAAGAGGCCCACCTGCTGTGAAAAGCCGGTCACACATTTCATTAATTCTCATTCACCTTTTGAGGTCACTTTGATGGCCTTCGGAGTTGGTAAGTTTTTTTGGCCCATTTTTTTGTGGTTCAAATGGGCGGCGCCCTTTTATCATTCGCCCACTGATCGACCACTGTTTTTTCCCTTTTTATCGCGCCAATCCATCACTTTCCCTCATGAGAAATGGGCGTGGATTTTGGTGCGCAATATTTTCTATAAGCCCTACTTTATGCTGTACGGAGAGGTATTTTTCAAGAAATTATACATTGACAAAGATAATGTGTAATGGGAAAGGTATACGCGGGAGAAATCGACACCTGCGGGGATGAGGGCACAAATTGCGTGCCGGGGGGATGGATTCCGCCCATTCTGATGACCATATTTTTGCTGGTGGCAAACATTCTGCTGATCAACATGCTAATCGCAATATTCAAGTTAGTTGACCGAGTAAAGCTACAAATGGAATTAATCCCTCTTACTGCAGCAACATTTTCAATGTGACCAACGCAATGTCCCAACAAGTGTGGATGTTTCAGCGATATCAGCAGGTGGTCAAATCATGTCAATTTTGGTGCCACCTGTGTTTGTTTTTTGTTCATTAGTCATTCAGTGATTCGTTTTTTTATTGATCATTTCTAAAATAGCCCTTTGCTTTAAACCAGGATATGCCTATGTTAAGACTAATCTTAAAGTCCACAGCATTTCAACCAACGACATCTTTGGATTGAACACTCCCATAGGTTTTGGAGTACAAATCCACGCCAATTTTGCCCCCTCCGCTGACTCCACTCGCCCATTTTTTGATGCTAATTCGCCATTTGTTCAAAGTGAGTGTGTTCATTATCTAATTCGCTTCGATATTTGAATAGCAAAAACGGCCTCCATTGTGTGACATTCATTCACAAAATCATCACAGGAGGACAATGGCCCAGGAGGGATCATTCACACTGAGTGAGTTGGGCCTGACGCTTATTAGTTGTTAGGGAATGTCCAACTGGTGACCGATTCTAAACATGGAAAACAAATTGCCATTTTGTTAATTAAATTCATTTTCGAAAAGAAGTGCAATTGCCATTGGAGGAGCTGAGAGAACTTCAGGATTTTGAGGTGAATTTATTATAGTTGGATATCGATGAGTGGATATATTAATGAATGGATATCGAAAAGGAGGACTGCATGGACGACTTGTCGAGACGCAAAATTAGAAATACTTTGGATGAATTTAATGGATGGGAACAATGGGAAGAGGAGGAAGAGGGAGGGAGAGTGGAAGAAAGCAGCCACCAACGCAATCACCAGCAGTGTGGAAGTTGTTGCTGCTGCTGCGGCGCGAGAAAGGAACAAACGCCGGCAGAGGAAAAAGAAAACCGTAATGGTGGAGAGGAAGAGAAGCGGAAGGAGGCAACACAAGAGGAGGCAGAAGAGGTGGAAAAAAAAGAGGGAAGAGAGGGTGCATACGGCATAATGGTGGGAGAGAGCGGGGAGGGGAGGCAGGGACGTATCCAGGGGGGGGGGGGGGGTACACGGGGTACGTACCCCCCCCCCCCCCCCCCCCCCCCCGCCCCCGCCCCCAAGGGCACGAAAACCAGCAGCAAACCCACAGAAAGACA